>OY743227.1:47398013-47583301 GCA_963555765.1 Orthonevra nobilis | reverse complement strand
TTGCACTTTTTTCATAATTTTGAGTTTCATTTAAACTGTGCTAGTTTTCCTATAAAAGGCTTCAAACTGAGCATATATATAGTGAAATTAAGAAAAACAACCTTCTGTAAATGGAAATATGGAGAAAAAAGGTTGAGGCAAAAACCGTCTTTTTTCAGCATTTTTTGTGGACTATAGCCCACGATATAAAATTGCACTTTTTTCATAATTTTGATTTTCATTTAAACGGTGCTAGTTTTCCTATAAAGGGCTTCAATCTGAGCATATATATAGTGAAATTAAGAAAAACAACCTTCTGTAAATGGAAATATCGAGAAAAAAGGTTGAGGCAAAAACCGTCTTTTTTCAGCATTTTTTGTGGACTATAACCCACGATATAAAATTGCACTTTTTTCATAATTTTGAGTTTCATTTAAACGGTGCTAGTTTTCCTATAAAGGGCTTCAATCTGAGCATATATATAGTGAAATTAAGAAAAACAACCTTCTGTAAATGGAAATATGGAGAAAAAAGGTTGAGGCAAAAACCGTCCTTTTTCAGCATTTTTTTGTGGACTATAGCCCACGATATAAAATTGCACTTTTTTCATAATTTTGAGTTTCATTTTAACTGTGCTAGTTTTCCTATAAAGGGCTTCAAACTGAGCATATATATAGTGAAATTAAGAAAAACAACCTTTTACAAAGGGAATATCGAGAAAAAAGGTTGAGGCCAAAACCGTCTTTTTCAGCATTTTTTGTGACTATAGCCCACGATATAAAATTGCACTTTTTTCATAATTTTGAGTTTCATTTAAACTGTGCTAGTTTTCCTATAAAAGGCTTCAAACTGAGCATATATATAGTGAAATTAAGAAAAACAACCTTCTGTAAATGGAAATATGGAGAAAAAAGGTTGAGGCAAAAACCGTCTTTTTTCAGCATTTTTTGTGGACTATAGCCCACGATATAAAATTGCACTTTTTTCATAATTTTGATTTTCATTTAAACGGTGCTAGTTTTCCTATAAAGGGCTTCAATCTGAGCATATATATAGTGAAATTAAGAAAAACAACCTTCTGTAAATGGAAATATCGAGAAAAAAGGTTGAGGCAAAAACCGTCTTTTTTCACCATTTTTTGTGGACTATAACCCACGATATAAAATTGCACTTTTTTCATAATTTTGAGTTTCATTTAAACGGTGCTAGTTTTCCTATAAAAGGCTTCAATCTGAGCATATATATAGTGAAATTAAGAAAAACAACCTTCTGTAAATGGAAATATGGAGAAAAAAGGTTGAGGCAAAAACCGTCTTTTTTCAGCATTTTTTGTGGACTATAGCCCACGATATAAAATTGCACTTTTTTCATAATTTTGAGTTTCATTTTAACTGTGCTTGTTTTCCTATAAAGGGCTTCAAACTGAGCATATATATAGTGAAATTAAGAAAAACAACCTTTTACAAACGGAAATATCGAGAAAAAAGGTTGAGGCAAAAACCGTCTTTTTTCAGCATTTTTTGTGGACTATAGCCCACGATATAAAATTGCACTTTTTTCATAATTTTGAGTTTCATTTTAACTGTGCTAGTTTTCCTATAAAGGGCTTCAAACTGAGCATATATATAGTGAAATTAAGAAAAACAACCTTCTGTAAAAGGAAATATGGAGAAAAAAGGTTGAGGCAAAAACCGTCTTTTTTCAGCATTTTTTGTGGACTATAGCCCACGATATAAATTGCACTTTTTTCATAATTTTGAGTTTCATTTAAACGGTGCTAGTTTTCCTATAAAGGGCTTCAATCTGAGCATATATATAGTGAAATTAAGAAAAACAACCTTTTACAAAGGGAAATATCGAGAAAAAAGGTTGAGGAAACCGTCTTTTTTCAGCATTTTTTGTGGACTATAGCCCACGATATAAAATTGCACTTTTTTCATAATTTTGAGTTTCATTTTAACTGTGCTAGTTTTCCTATAAAGGGCTTCAAACTGAGCATATATATAGTGAAATTAAGAAAAACAACCTTTTACAAAGGGAAATATCGAGTATAGTAAATTTGAGAAAAACAACCTTTATTTGAGGAAAATATCGAGAAAAAAGTTAGACGCAAAAATCGCCTTTTTTCATGATTTTTCGTGGGCTATAGCCCAAGATTTTAAAATGCACCTTTTTCATAAATTTGGGTTTTATAAAAACTGAGTATGTGATCTTCACAAAGGCTTCAAACTAAATGCAACTATAGTAAATTTGAGAAAAACAACCTTTATTTGAGGAAAATATTGAGAAAAAAGTTAGAGGCAAAAATCGTCTTTTTTCATAATTTTTCGTGGGCTATAACCCAGGATTTTAAAATGCACTTTTTTTCATAAATTTGGGTTTTGTAAAAACTGAGTGTGTGATCTTCACAGAGGTTTCAAACTGAGCGCAGATATAGTAAATTTGAGAAAAACAACCTTTATTTGAGGAAAATATCGAGAAAAAAGTTAGACGCAAAAATCGCCTTTTTTCATAATTTTTTGTGGGCTATAGCCCAAGATTTTAAAATACACTTTTTTCGCGATTTTATGTTTTATAAAAACTGAGTATGTGATCCTCACAGAGGCTTCAAACTGAGCGCGGGCTATAGCCCAGGATTTTAAAATGCACTTTTTTTCATAAATTTGGGTTTTGTAAAAACTGAGTGTGTGATCTTCACAGAGGCTTCAAACTGAGCGCAGATATAGTAAATTTGAGAAAAACAACCCTTATTTGAGGAAAATATCGAGAAAAAAGTTAGAGCCAAAAATGCCTTTTTTCATAATTTTTGTGGGCTATAGCCCAAGATTTTCAAATGCACTTTTTCATAAATTTGGGTTTTATAAAAACTGAGTATGTGGTCTTCACAAAGGCTTCAAACTAAATGCAACTATAGTTAATTTGAGAAAAACAATCTTTATTTGAGGAAAATATTGAGAAAAAAGTTAGAGGCAAAAATCGCCTTTTTTCATAATTTTTCGTGGGCTATAGATTTTAAAATGCACTTTTTTCATAAATTTGGGTTTTGTAAAAACTGAGTGTGTGATCTTCACAGAGGCTTCAAACTGAGCGCAGATATAGTAAATTTGAGAAAAACAACCTTTATTTGAGGAAAATATCGAGAAAAAAGTTAGACGCAAAAATCGCCTTTTTTCATAATTTTTTGTGGGCTATAGCCCAAGATTTTAAAATACACTTTTTTCGCGATTTTATGTTTTATAAAAACTGAGTATGTGATCCTCACAGAGGCTTCAAACTGAGCGCGGGCTATAGCCCAGGATTTTAAAATGCACTTTTTTTCATAAATTTGGGTTTTGTAAAAACTGAGTGTGTGATCTTCACAGAGGCTTCAAACTGAGCGCAGATATAGTAAATTTGAGAAAAACAACCCTTATTTGAGGAAAATATCGAGAAAAAAGTTAGAGCCAAAAATGCCTTTTTTCATAATTTTTGTGGGCTATAGCCCAAGATTTTCAAATGCACTTTTTTCATAAATTTGGGTTTTATAAAAATTTAGTATGTGATCTTCACAAAGGCTTCAAACTAAATGCAACTATAGTAAATTTGAGAAAAACAACCTTTATTTGAGGAAAATATTGAGAAAAAAGTTAGAGGCAAAAATCGTCTTTTTTCATAATTTTTCGTGGGCTATAGCCCAGGATTTTAAAATGCACTTTTTTCATAAATTTGGGTTTTATAAAAACTGAGTATGTGGTCTTCACAAAGGCTTCAAACTAAATGCAACTATAGTTAATTTGAGAAAAACAATCTTTATTTGAGGCAAATATTGAGAAAAAAGTTAGAGGCAAAAATCGCCTTTTTTCATAATTTTTCGTGGGCTATAGATTTTAAAATGCACTTTTTTCATAAATTTGGGTTTTGTAAAAACTGAGTGTGTGATCTTCACAGAGGCTTCAAACTGAGCGCAGATATAGTAAATTTGAGAAAAACAACCTTTATTTGAGGAAAATATCGAGAAAAAAATTAGACGCAAAAATCGCCTTTTTTCATAATTTTTCGTGGGCTATAGCCCAAGATTTTAAAATGCACTTTTTTCATAAATTTGGGTTTTATGAAAACTGAGTATGTGATCTTCACAGAGGCTTCAAACTGAGCGCAGATATAGTAAATTTGAGAAAAACAACCTTTATTTGAGGAAAATATTGAGAAAAAAGTTAGAGGCAAAATCGTCTTTTTTCATAATTTTTCGTGGGCTATAGCCTAAGATTTTAAAATGCACTTTTTTCATAAATTTGGGTTTTATAAAAACGATTTTATGTTTCATAAAAACTGAGTATGTGATCCTCACAGAGGCATCAAACTGAGCGCAGATATAGTAAATTTGTGAAAAACAACCTTTTTTTGAGGATAATATCGAGAAAAAAGTTAGAGGCGAAAATCGCCTTTTTCATAATTTTTCTTGGGTTATAGCCCAGGATTTTAAAATGCACTTTTTCGCGATTTTATATTTCATAAGAACTGAGTATGTGATCCTCACAGAGCCTTCAAACCGAGCGCAAAAATATAGTAAATCTGTGAAAAACAACCTTTAGTTGAGGAATATATCGAGAAAAAGTTAGAGGCAAAATCGCCTTTTTTCATAATTTTTCTTGTTCCCAAGATTTTAAAATGCACTTTTTTCATAAATTTGGGTTTTATAAAAACTGAGTATGTTATCTTCACAGAGGCTTCAAACTGAGCGCAAATATAGTAAATTTGAGAAAAACAACCTTAAATTGAGAAAAATATCGAGAAAAAAGTTAGAGGCAAAAAATCGCCTTTTTTCATAATTTTTCGTGGGCTATAGCCCAAGGTTTTAAAATGCAGTTTTTTCGCGATTTTATGTTACATAAAACTCAGTATGTGATCCTCACAGAGGCTTAAAACTGAGCGCAAATATAGTAAATTTGAGAAAAACAACCTTTATTTGAGGAAAATATCGAGAAAAAAGTTAGAGGCAAAAATCGCCTATAATTGGAGAAATCATATTTTTTCGCCGCCGCTCCCCCCTTTGAAAATTTCGAAAAAATGATTTTTTTTTTTAAAGTCATATTCTAGATGAACTGTGCTTTTGATATTAATTTTTGATTCAAACTGAATACAAATTCACAAAAATTTTACAAGAAAACTTTTTAATGCAAAAAATATTCGAATTTTAAATATAGAAAATGCTTACTTTTTCGAAATATTTTTCCACTTTTGAAATCGAGTACGTATCTGTTCCCTAATCTTTTTTCCTACCAGAAAAGAACTGTTTTATTACATATATGCAACAAAATTATGTAAAAAGAGATGATGTAAGAGAAAAAAATCAAGTTTGGATTTTCTCCTATTAATTAAGCGAAATGTTGGTTCAAGAGAGCAAGAAACACGATTTTGAACCCGGCGTTTCATTAAAAGTATTATTGGAGAACGTCTGAATCGAATTATAAGCATTTTGGAGAAATCCGAAGATGTCGAAAAAAAATCATACATTTTCGCCGCCGCTCCCCCCTTTGAAAATTTCGAAAAAATGTTTTTTTTTTCAAAGTCATATTCTGGATGAACTGTGCTTTTAATATTAATTTTTCATTCAAACGGAATACAAATTCGCAAAAATTTAACTAGAAAACTGCTTAATGCAAAAAATATTCGAATTTTAAATTGAAAATGCTTACTTTTTCGAAATATTTTTCCACTCTTGGAATCGAATAAGTATCTGTTCCCGAATGTTTTTTCCTACCAGAAAAGAACTGTTTTATTACAGATAATGCTGTCTAGGTACTTAGTTAAGCATTTAAACACTGTTTCCTGATATTTTGGAGTTCAATATTTGCAATAGAATTATGTAATGAGTGAGTGTGTAAGAAAAAAAATTCTTTTTTTATCAAGTTTGAATTTTCTCCCATTAATTAAGCCAAATTTTCGTTAAACGAAGACCCGGAAAAACGATTGCATAGAAGACTTTGGACTTTTTTACAGAGATATAACGGAAAACATAGATTTATCATTTTGAAGATGAGACGATTCTGCCAGAATCGAATCCTTTCTCGATGTCTAACAGAATCATTCCAGTGGATTTTCCAGAGGTTCGGTTGCGTTTAATGTGATCACAGATTCGTAATACTTGATGAGTAGTACTAAGGTGGTGTCGAATTGCTCATTTGGATAAACATTTTTATCGTTACTGACTTTTAATATTTTTTCCTTAAGAATGTGCTCATAAATCTTTCCGATTGAGCTCAATAAACTGATAGGTCTTTAGCTGGCAAGCTCCTCAGGTGGCTTACCGGCTTTTAATATGCCAATATTAAAACTTAGCAGTTTTCCAGACTTGTGGGAAATATTGCAATTTAAGAAATATTTTTCCAGCTTTTGGTAGTTCTTTTAAGTAAATGTTTCGTATTTTGTCAAGCTTTTTATAAAAAACTAAATATCATCTATCGAAACAAACTCATTGGAGGGTGTGTAAGATTTGGTGGTCGTATCCATTGTTGGATCGCCGAAATTCTGTGATACTGTGATTTGGAGAAAAATCGATGCGAATGCATTCACTGAATAACATAGATATGTGGTCTGAATTACGAAGACATGGTAAACGACGAATTTTTGTTCTTCACAGTTCTTACGATAATTCTTACCTTATCAAGTATGCTAAGCTTATGGTTCCATTTATCATTGTATATGTATATATTTCCATGTGTGAAATTAATGGGTTGAGGAATTGCAAGTTTTGTTTGGAAACATGTTGTCGAGAATTTTGCCAATGTTTTTAAATCTAAGAAATAATCCTTTCTGCATACAGCTATACAGAGCAGTTTTCAGAAAACCGGGTTGTGGTCAAAGCTAAGATTATTCAAAGTACTAAAGTCAGAAACATGTTTAAGTACATTTGTTACGAAAATATGTAAGACAGACGGAGAACATCAAGTACAAAAGTACTTGTATGTTGTTTGTAGTCGTGGGGAGCCTAAGCCACGAAAGCTCATTCTGTGAGTACTTTAGTCTTCCAGGAACTGATGAACATATTTGCTCGACCAATATCGTCAAAATTGATACTTTTGGTTGAGAAACTATTATAGTCATTAATATAGCTATGATGCATAGCCATAAAAAGGACTTATGGCATGTCCTTGAAAGAACTAAATTGACGACTTTGCATTCCAACGTTGAATTCTTAGAGCAATTTTCAGTCTTTATTTTACCGTCTTTTGGTTCTGGTTTTCCTTTATGATTTCCAATAGACAGTTTGGTGCGGCCGGCGGAAAAAAGCGCCACTGGACTCAATTTATAATCATTGTAATTGCCACTTCTTTGTTGCTTTGGGTGAAGACAAGTTAAAATTATTGTTGTAGTTCTTTGTTTGCTCATACGGCTTTTGTTCCGCAGTCACTGTAGAAATAAACACAAAATACTTGCCAAGATGTGAATCTTCTAACAGCTGCAGTCAACTTCTGGTGAGATCGCTTCTTTGGTCCAGACGTATGACTTAAATGGACAAACATACGAGTACTGCAAGATAACCCACATCTATCACAGCACAACTCTTTAAAGAATTAACAGTGAACAGGAGAAAATGAAAAACGGACTTGTCACTTGTCACATTTTTGGTATTACAATGGACAATAACTTTTCAAAGCGTCTTCAAAGTTAGCTTTAACTCCTCACTGACAAGTGATTAACCGGTGGCCTAAAATTTAAAACTGACAGTCAGCCAATTAAGATTCCATACGATTTAAAAATAATATGGCAGCCTTTCCAATTAAAATGAATAACGAGATATTTGAGCAAATAATTATTCCAAGAAATGTAGTCTCTTGGACCGAAAAAGTGTCCATTAAATTCGCCCGTAACGGATTTAATTTGCGTCTTTATTTTTGTTGTTTGCTTTCAAACCCACTGAACTGTTCCGCGCTTATCGGTAAATTTTCCCTTTGAGACTTAAGAAAAGCTCTTCAATTCATAAAATAGGGTTTTGCAAAAATAATTGCAAAATCAAAGGAAATTATAGCAGATCTCATCAGCATCACAAGCATCTCTTCCATTACAACGGATTCTGCTTCGTTACTAACCACACTTAATTACTACACAACCTTAATTTGCATTTTAATTACAAAAAAAATTAAAAGCCCAAAACCGAAAAAGAAACCAAAAAAAGACAAATTGAAATAAAAGCCGAAAACCCAGCGTATGGAACATAATAAACCAATTATATAATCAACCCCGCCGACCCACGGTTATGAGTATACATGCGGAAGGGTGAAGGCTTTGTCATCAGGTACAGAGACTGAAGGATGTGATCCTGACCTCAACCCCAAGCAATTGCTGCAACAGTATATTTTGGTACGTGGGATCTGGAGGTGTGGAAATCGAGACTGGCAAAGCTAGGATTTTATAAATCAAATTTATTTTGCGATTATTTTGTTTGCCTCTTTCATCAGTGGTAGTGAGAGTTGTCAATTAAATCAAATTGTATTGCGTAAGAAACTAGCGGAGGTTCGATTTTCGATGAACGGCATCATATTAATTGATTTTACTTGTTCCTTTTGCTTTATTGTGCAAATCTCAGGCAAAAATTTACAAAAATGAAAAAAGATAAACACAAGTTTATATTCACACAGAAAAATTTTGTAGCGCTTACCAAATATCTTCATTGAAGGTTCTTCGAAAGCTAACACTGTTTCGGTTTGTATAAATTTTAAAAATGTCAACATTGTTCTATATTATATGAGCGCATTTAAGAGGCACTCTCTTATTTGCTACATATTTAAATCAGATATATGATCATGGCACTTAAGGATAAAACATAATTGACACAACTATTAAGTTTATCTAGCCAAATGGCCAATATTAGTCTAGAAATAAAAGGACCAATAAAATAAAGTTACTCACTAACCTACGCATAAGGCCGTCGATCCTTGGAGGATCGGAACCTGAACCAAAGCTGCTTTCTATCTCGAATACGCAGCTCTCAGTTGGTTAAATCTGTAAACGGGAGCTTCTGCGTTTCCTTTTTTTAACCTGGTGGCGGGGATAAGAAGATATAATTAACTGGAGGACTACAGTAGTTAACGGATTTTCGCCCCTTTAAATGAAGCCACATAAATTTCGCGTGTATATCTTATCTTAGATTCGCCCTTACCATATTCTTTCGAAAATCCCTGAAATATGTTTCGTTGTCTTGCTTCCTATCCAACACTCGGCTCCGTACACGAAGAACTGGCCAAATGAGTGTTTTGTACAGCTTGATTTTTGGACTTTAAGTTTTGTTCGTATTTATTTGGACAAACCGAAGTAACATCGGTTGCACAGGATGATTCTGAGCCGAATCTACATCAAGGTGTCTTTTCTGGGGTTGATATCTATCGCGAGAAAGAAGTACCTTTACTACCTCAAGGTTATTTCTGTTGATTTTGATGAGTTGGCTCAGCTAATTGATCGATTTCTTCTCGGCATAAGTTTTATTTTATTCCATTCACATTGTGCTATGCTGGCCTCATCTTCAAACGGTGTAAAACCTTTTAATGAAGATGAAGTAAATATGTCTGTACATCTTATCTGGATATCCATGTTGACACCAGCCAGTCCCATCACAATGACAGCGTACGTTCTTACTCTTAAATTGCACAGTGCATCAAGTATTGTTAAGCGATTTGCGACCAAAACTGGAAGAAGTCGAAGTTTTCGCCGTAGCTACCGGCAGTGTTTTGTTTAAATTAAGTGGAGGTATTCCAACAGGGCTGCAAATTGTATCATAATTGAGACAAGCTCGATGATTTCCAAGGTCATCACTGGTGTTTGGGATTTTGTTATTGTTGAGATAGATAAGATTGAGAATATCGGGCAAAAAATCAGCAGAGTGAAAAGATATATAAAACGTAAAGAAAAGAAATTGCATGTATTGGGAGGGTTGGAACTAAACTTGATCAAGTATGATCGAAACTGTGTGTAGAGATTCTTGCATATTTTCCAATGTTCCACTTGAACAGAACTCATCACCTTATTCTTCGTCTTATAAAGGCCGTTTTTTCCTTAAAAAAATGATCCTCAATTGAAACGGAGATAAGCCTGTGACTTTAGGCATTAAATTGAACGACGGACGGGTATGGTTCAGGCGAAAGTGCATCGAAATGTTAATCATGAGTTCCTTGAGGCAGATCTGGGGATTTTTCCAAAATCTTTTTCTCGCGAGCTAAATATTTACAGTTCGGTGAAGAATTTACCATGAAAGATACCATGAATAGTTTGTGAGGCCCTGGCTCTCATAATTTGAAAAAAACAAAAAATCATCTGCATGGAAATTGAAAATTGAGACGCGCAAAAATAAACGCCCTCGGACAGATCGATCCCAATAAAAAAATTTGATTCTTATCATACATAATAAAATAACCAAAAATTTATGGCTCCACTTTCATCGGAACCAGGAAAAAGCGTTGAGCAGAAACATCGAAATTTTCCATAAAATCTGAGTAAAGACATAAAACTATCACACCGCATTATTATTAAAAGTGTCGGTAATATAGACTTCGTAAAACTGACTTGAACCTCTTAGGGTTCATTAAAACACCCATTGTTGCCCAATATTGCTGTTTTTGTCTTGACAACTTGGCCACTAAGGTACAAGCATTTCAATGACCGAACCTGGTTTCCATAGATCGTTTTACATAGTCTTAAATAAAAAAGCTGAATCATTCCAAGCTTAACAGACTAAAAAAGGTCCTCAAACAGTGAAGTATCCGGAGAGCACCTTAAATACGAACTGATATAATTGTATGAATTTTTTTTATACGCTGTAAAAAAAAATTGAACTTTTTGAGCTTATTGCGGACATAATGGGACAAAATAACTATTGTTATTGTTATTGTTATTTATTTGGTTAAAAATTTACAAATTGGTATGTTACCGCACATTTTACATACAGAGATTTGATATTTAAGTTTCTATATCTTCCCACTGAAAAACAATTTAGTTTCTATACAATAATATTAGTCAAATGAAAGAACTCTTCTGAAGGAAACTTACCACAAAAACCTTCAATTTAATACATTCAAAATAGGAAAAAGAAAATAAATAAATATATGACAGTTAATAAAAGTTACATAGGTATGCAAATATAAATATGTAAATATACAAAAGTTTACATATATAAATATAATTAAATATACTAAACAGGTGAGAGATTAATGTGATCAGATAAATCAACAAATAATAAATAAATACGTGAACAAACAAGAAAGTGCACAGAAAAAACAAGTAGATGAATAAAAAAATAAGCAAGTATATAAATAAATAAGTAAATAAATAAATAAATAAATATATATAAATATTAAAGTTAATAGATAAATAGATAAATAAATAAATATATAAATACATAAATAAATAAAAAATAAATAAATAAATCAATTAATTAATAAATAAATGATTAAATTAAATATAATCACAGTTGAACTATATATTAATAAATATAAATTTAATAAGTGATTTTAGACTGATAATTGATTAACCAAAAGATTATCGGCGGATGCACAGCGGTTCATGAATTCATCTTAAATTTTTTGGATACTAGTGTAAATCAATTCAACATTTCCTTTTTTGTAGAGATCAGAGGTTGAATGATGCCAGGGAAGGCTTAGCATCATCTTGAATAGTTTATTTTGCGCTACTTGTAATCTCCGAATGTGAGATTTGGCGCACATTCCCCATGCTTGACAACCATAAAGCAAGATTGCTTGAAATATAACTTTAAGAATTTGTCTTTGGACACCATGGATTTCCTATTTATGAATGGGTATAACATAGAAATTGCAATTTTAAATTAATGTAGAGATTTTGTAATATGCTCGTTGAATGTAAACCTACTATCGAGATGCATGCCCAGGTATTTAATGGATGGTTCCCAGGTGAGCAACCGTTTACACAAATTTGGTTAACAGGAACATAGCATTGCTTTCTTTTTCGCGTGAAACAAATTGCATGCATCTTTTCCACATTAACCTTAATTTTCCATTTGCTTTAATATTTTAAAAGTGTTTCGACCGCATTACGAAGATTTCTCTCAATACTAAGAGAAAATGAATGCGATGTGAAAACTGCTGTATCATCAGCATATATGGCGATTTCACACTCGGGTAGTTGTATAAAATTGGGCTAAGAACTGCACCCTGGGGGGCACCTGAAGGGTTACAAAATTCACTTGACGCACTATTGTTAACGAGAACTCTGGAGCGGCAATCGGATAATAAACATTGAACTATTTTACACAGATATAACGGAAAATGGAAATCTATCATTTTAAAAATGAGCCCATTGTGCCACATGGAATCGAAGGTCTTTTCGATGTCGAGAAGTATCATACCAGTAGATTTACCGGCAGTTCAGTTCAGTCTAATGTGCTCGAATATTCTGAGCACCTGATGTACTGTGCTGTGATACCACCGCAAAACCAAATTGTTCATCTGGAAAAATGTTTCGGTCTTCGACCATTTTTAATATATTTTCTTTAGAATTTTTTCGTAGATTTTGCTTATAGTGCTAAATAAGCTAATGGGTCTGTAGCTACTTGAATCCATGGGAGGCTTGTCAGCTTTTAAAATCGGTACTATCATAGCGGTCCTCCAGACCTTAGGAAAGTACTGCATTTTTAGACAAGCATTTATAATAAATGTCAAATACTTTATCCCTGCAGCCGATAGCTCTTTAATGTACACATTTTTATGCGACAAAATTACTATTGAGGGAGATACTTGAGGAAGAAAATTTTATCGCATCAAATTATGAACACTCATGCGATACGTTTTATTTCTATAGAGGTGGCTTAGCAAAAACATAAACAATCGAGGGTGACTGACTGGATGACATGGCATAATTTGGTAAAAGAGAAAGGCGAAGCATTTACTACAAAAATGAAGGCAACAATTTCTTGAACATCATCGAAGATAAGTGAAATTTCGTACGACCTTGCTAAGAGAGAAAAAATGCTACAAGGCTATCGTACAAATGTGTTGAAAAAAGAAAAAGAAAAGTGATTTGGCTTTGCTGTGTTTTCGGCACTAAAATGGACGTTACACGTGAAGATGTAAAATAAAGATGAAATGAAAACATTTGACAATGATGATGATTTTTTCCAGCTATGGTCATATTTCTTCCCCTTTCTTGCTTTTCTATGACAAAGAATATTTTTTTTAAATGTAAACTTGCGATACTGTGGAACACCGAACCTTAATTTTTTCCAAAAGGATACTTGCAAATAATAGAACTTAAGAGACATGTTGCATATGAGATCTTAATATACCAGTCGATTGATCTTTTGATTAAAATCATTTTGTTAGCCCAGGAACGCTTCATTTTTTTGGTACCGCGCGATATATAAAGGATTAATCTTAAATGAGATAGATCAGGTAGGCTTGAAGCAATATTTTTGTACAAATTTTCTGCATTTGTCATGAAAATACTGTTAAGCGGAGTGACACCTTTCACGATAAAATATTTTTTTAAAAAACGAGTGAGCTCAAACCAGCTCGATCCTTTGCTGAAAAGCTGCCTCCAATAGGGAACACTGAGTTGGCTGAACTGCTTTAAGTTTATGTGCTCCACCAAGGATCAGGTTTTCTATCAACGCGGTGAAACTCTGGTGCAAATCTCGTTTGCGTGTGAGTTTCATAAGATTCTTTCAAAGGCTGTGAAATTTTCTACAATCAAAAATGTTATCTCTATAACTAAATACGATTTTCATCCCATCCATAATATCGAAGCAAGTGACAGTAATGAGAAGTAGATTTCCAGCCGAAATGAAATTAAATAAATTAATCAGCAAATTTAAAAGATACATATTCTAGCGCTGTAATGAAAATACCTGTGGGGCATGTCACCCCCTAGAGTGTTTCGCGCTTCTTCGCGGTGTTAGGAAAGGATTTTATTTAATCTCTGGTATCAACTTTTTCACTGCTTTTTCCTGCTGGTTTCTTACTATTTTCTTTTAATCCGTCCTTCCTTCAATAGTATTATCTTCATCTAGGATAGTTACACACGCACGATACACATAGCCACTAGTTTTACGCAGCCTATCGCGTGTCATATTTAAATTTACTTCAATGTGTGCTTTAAAAGTAACACTTCAAAAGCGAAAGAACCGCAAAACATTTTAAGGACATCATTCACACACGATCACACACACAAAACAAAAATTGTGAGATGAAATGTGTGCAGCAGTAATCGCGTATAAATAAAGAGCAGCTACACCCCCTTAAGGCTTTAACCAAGCTGTACTAAAGAATCCAGTTAAAGTCCTTGATATATAGCAACGAGATATATATGCCAGCAAATATTTATACAGATAAAAAGTTTGTATTTATGTGTAGGTTTATTTTTTTTTACTATGGCATATTATGTTAATGTTGTGGAATTTGTATGCATGATGTATATCTGGGTGTATATCTCATCAAGGCATCCATCCATCTATACTCGTAGGAAGGGTGTCAGTCAGTCGGATATATACCAAAGGGGGTGATGTCGAAGGTTGTTGGTATTTATTTCCAAAAGATTCGATTGCAGCAGCATTTGTTTTACGTAAGAAGCTAAGAGCTGTGGTCTTGTCTGTTCTATTTAATGATTTTTTAATTTCAACACAACATAGGCGAGTATTATACAAACGGATCATCGTCTAGTCTGAATTCATGGGGAATAAATTGGCAACACTTTATGGCATTTGCATTTGAAAAAAATTCGAAATAGTATATATCATCGCAGGCTACAAATGCTGCCAGTTAGATTACTTTTAAAAAACATTGTGGATTTTCGGGTGACTCAAAACCGACTTCGCGATAGGAAAATATCTAAACTTGTATCGCTTTTTCTAGATTGATTTAACCTGATTAGTGAGATCCTATAACAGTGGATAGCTTTTCTATGTAATCTACGGATGAATGCCAGCCACGGAGCATACTCATTGTGCCGAACTTGTTACTTTGGATTCCACCGGTATCGTTGAGGGCGATCTTTTCCAAACCAAAAACATTTGTTTTGCTTCCGCATCAAAGTGATGGAGAATACTATGGTCTTCCAGGAACTGATTATCATATTTGCTCGACCGATATCTTCAAAATTGAGACCATTAGTTGAGGAACTATTGGATTCATTGCGATATGATGCATAACCATAGAAGGGGCTTAGGGGCATGTCCTTGAAACAACGAAATTGACGGCTTTGCATTCGTTACAAACGTTGCAACGTTGAGTTCTTAGAGTAATTTTTAATTGCTGTTTTACTGTCTCCTGGTTTTAATTTTCCTCTATGACTTTCAATAGGCATCGGGTTTAGTTTGGATAATGGTCGTTTTGTATGCCTTTTGTTGCAGTAGACTATTGCTGCGCGAACATGATGAACATGATGGATCTAAGTGTGTTATCTTGGCTAAGTTCTACTTTGCTGGTGGTAGCCGATCGTCTATCCGATTCGTATTATATCACCGATGGAAAAGTTTTTCTGTTCTTGTTTTCATTAAGATTTCTGTTGAAGTTGCGCCAAATATTCTGACGACCATATCTGAAAAAAATCTTGAGTTATTTTTTGTAACAATCTCCATCCGGAACGGTAATCTTTCATATAATCAAGACTGGGATAAGGTTAGGCATTTAATTCAGCACCAATAAAGATGTGTTTGGGCGTAAGTATGGGGTTATTGTCATTATCATTGCTTACTGCAAGTAACGTACGAAAATTCAGAGAGGCTTCTACTAATGTTTATATTTTGGCCAGCCCTTTAAATGGTAAAATAGTATCTCCGATGAGCCTTCTTAGATGATATTTCATCGATTTTACACATGCTTCCCACAAGCCGCCGAAGGGTGGTGCGGCCGGCGGAATAAAATGCCACTGGACTCCATTTATAATTATTGTAGTTGCCGCTTCTCTGTTGCTTTGGGTGAACACATATTTAAGTTATTGCTGTAGTTTTTTCTTCGCTCATACGGCTTTTCATCCACGGTCACTGTAAAAATAAGCACAAAATCCTTGCCGAGATGTGAATCTTTTAGAAGCTTCAGTCATCTTCAAGGCTATAAATTACCCCTGAAATCAACTAACATAAGATTTTTGACTTTTTTCACATTTTCTTAGCTTTGCGGTATGAACGGCGTTCTTTGCTAGGTTCAACTTCTATGGATATTCACTGATGACGGTTCGGATTTCGTTTCCATTTTTTTAACACTATATGATTTGATTTGTCATTACTTTAAGATTACCCCTCAATTGTACAAAAAAGACATAAAGAAAAATTCGTCAAAACTCTTGACGAAGAAACACATGAGCAATGCTAAGCACACTTCAGACTGCCGAAGCCTTACTTCACGTCTTCTTATTCCCGTAAAGTATTAAACTTACATAAGTCCATGACTGAGAAAATCGCTAAGCGTTGAAAGAAACTTCCCTGAAATGTGGATGTCTCATCGTCTGCGTTGGCGTCAACCATAAACCCTTTCGATCCTCCTCCTCGGGATGTCTCTCTGTTCGCCTTCCTTTTGCAGCATAGATAACATAGGGATGACTTGATCAGTCTTTAACACAGCATCAGTCCGATCCAACCGCAGAGCTCTTTATCGACTCCTGCCTTAAAGAGACTCGACTGAATCACGTCATTTGTAACGTTGTTAAATGCACCCTCTATATCGAGTATCGCAGATAGGGTGTATTCATTCTGATGCAAAGATTTTTCAACTGGCCCTTTACGGCTGCTCTTTGCTAAACCTTACAAATTCAATTATGTCTTTCGACTACTGTACAATTATTTGAATTTAAATGATAAGAACTAATTAAGAAAAGTATAACTTAAATTAGACCTTAAAACTAACTTAAAACTAATCTAAGCCCTAAAATATTAATCTTAAATTTAAAAAATTAAATTAAAACTAATTATTTAAATAACTTTAAACTTAAAATAAAATTAAAACTAATTACTACGTACTTACAATACTATACAATACAAAAAAATATGTAAGCCGGAAAAGGCTAACATGACATGCTATCCAATTTGGCTTGCGACAGACTTATACTTTTCGTTCAACCACCAATTGTGTCGATGTTCCCATTTAACGTCTGCTCTCTCGCGGTCTGATACCGCCATTAAGATGCACATGTGACTTCGAATAGGTTTTATCAGAAAGTTATCCACTCTGATCAGGTTGGCTTCGTTGCACAGGACTTTATTACTATAAAATTTTTTGTACTCAGAATCTGGAGTTCTATATAGATGGAGACAACCCCTAAGGAATCGTCTCTCGAAAACCCGAATCTTTTCCATTAAGCCTGTTCCGACGTTGAACCAAACCTTCACCTTGGCTTAGAGTTGACTGGTGTGAAATAGTTTCTTTGTCAAGGCAAAGGGCGCTTTGGACGGGCCATGCATGTTTAAATATAGATATTGATCTAGCCAGATCCCAAGGTATCTGACAATACTTTGATTCGTTTTGTCCAACAATAGAAACCCCATATAACGGAGTCCTTAACAGAATTGTCTCGAACCTTTGAAAATTGATCCTAAACTTCCAATGATCGCAATATCCCTGAACCTTTTCGAAATCACGTTGCAAAAGACTTACAATGACCTCGATCTTCGCACTTGACCTGTACGCGATCCTAAAAGATCGCTTCTGAAGATTGTAAACCTGTTGTAGACCGTTGTTAATTTCAAATGTCAAAGGCCTTCTTCAAGCCAATCAACATGGCACCCGTGCATTGTTTCTGACATTTGTTCCATTGGATATCCGATACCAGTTTAGACACGGCATGTATGCAAGCATGCCCCGCTCTGAAACCGAATTGGTTATCCGGTCCTCAACCTACTCGGTCAGGGCTCTATTGTTCACTTTTTCAAACACTTTGCTGATGATAGGAAGAAGACTTATCGACCAGACATTTGCCGCATTGGATGTGTCTTTGTTCCGGTTTGGAATGATATGCATTAATTCTGTTCCTTGCAGTTGGCGTACTAATGAATAATTTTATGTTTATAATACTTTCCCTGTTAAGCATGGATACACAAACATACTTACATACGTAATGAAATGTAATGAAATTTGTCGGAGAAACAAAATATAAATAATGGCGGGGCCGCGTAGGCATAAGCCAACCCGAAACAGAGAAGCAAATGATATCGCTACAAGTCGATATAGCCAAGAGCTGTCAAGATGCCGTCAATTAATCCCAGATTTCCAACGCCATTATATACTTTGCAACCCTACAATATACTTAATATGTTTTTTTAATATTTTCAAGTATCAGCTCTGTATTTGGCTTACGCCACACAAATTTTTTTTCCAACCGAACCTATATCCTTAAAAAATATAATAGTTTCACGACCTTAAAGAAAATGAGCGATGTGGCCAGTTGACCTAAATGATCCTAACGTCAGAAACGATCATTCCAGCATTGTTTGTTGAAAAGGACGACAAAGTTTCGGCTAATGTGAATGGTATCCAATACCGGTCAATAATTGAATTTGACATGAGTCATTAAAAAAATTTTGAAAGAGCACATCTTGTCGGAGCCAACAAAGAGATGTTCTATTCAAAACCAAATACAAACATATATTTTTGACATCTTACATGTGAACTGTGTCATAAGTTGTCAATCATATTGAGTAAGCATTACCGTTATAACATGGAAATCCTTACATCCGGCCAACGCTTATAAATAATGAAATGTATAATTTTAAAAATTCGTCCTCGGATACGGAACCATAAATATATTTACATTTTGAACATGAAACCATCATAAGCGAGGTTTAAGCATCCAACAAGCCCTCGAGATATTAGTGCCTGTTTCAGAGAGGAATGAATATCACATAAGTCCAAAAATTACTGATCTATTTCAAATATTAAATTGACTCGAAAATTTCTTTCCAAGATAAGTTGGAATATCGTGGTTCATGATTCAAAAATAAGATAATTTGCATGAGAGAAGGGAAACATAGCAAACAGAATGCCTCTATGAAAAGCTTGATCATTTCGATTGGAATTGGCAAATAAAAAGGAGAGAACATGTCCAAGATGCAATGTCAATCAACTTTCCAATGCACTCGCATAAAAGAGGCAGCCCCCAGAGCACGTGGATCAAGAAATAAGTGGAAACGGAGGGATATGATCTCATTAATTCGGATGCTAGCCTCGAAGAAAAAATCATTCGAAGGCTCTCTATATAGAAGACAAATTAAGTGCCTTAAAATGTAGTATACTCACTTGGCCCCAGAACTTTACTTGTAACTAAAAGTTTTGGACACCCAAACTGTTTGAAACTCTATTCAACATGAATAGCAAAAAAAAAATATTTTTCTAAAGCGAAATATATTTTAGTGCTTACACCTCAATCTCTAATCTACAGGAAACCGATTCATATATGAACTTCTTGAGATTTCACAACCTCGAACATCCACTCAGAGTTAATAACTCTAACATGGCAACGCCATACTTACACTTATACACGCGCCAGTACCCCCCTTTCATGGCCACAAGTCCCACACTGGAACAATATAAAAATGGATTAATTAAAGACTATCCGAAGTAACCCTCCAAAACGGAATCGGACACAGAGCACAGAAAATAAGCACAACCAAAATAAAAAAAAAAAAATGGACGCAAAAACAAAATCAGTACAGGCTTGCGACCCGAAAAAAATGGAAGCATACACCAATCCTGTCAGAAGAAGAGATGCTGACCCCAATTTCATTATCACCCACTGAAAACTGGTTAATAGGATTTAGTTCAGGTTCCACTCTTTGTGGATTGCAAATACGAGTAACACCAAGGAGACTAAGGGTTTTCCAGCGCCAAAAGCTCTCTCCCAACTGCTTTGTCTCACTGGCTATCTCTCTGCAAACTTGACTCTTTGCAGCGATTTCTTTTTGGAAAAATCATGCGTTCATTTCCTTGCCACTCTCATGGAAAATCCACATCCATTTTCATATGTAATGATTTTTTTTTTGTACACCTAACCAACGGTTTTCCTCCTTAGTCTTCGGTATCGTTTCGCTTGGCGTGAATGTCCCGCCGTCGATTGTATTCACTGTCGCGTTTTTTTTTTATTCGCAGCTTCTCATGCACTTCCCTGCTTAGAAAGGAGTACCAACAAAATAAGAAATTAAGGATTGATGTTTGTGAAATTTCTGTGTTAGTGTTCGTGTTACTTCAAGGATCTACTAAAGAGAATAATAATAATTAAATAATCTATACATAGCGAAAAAAAAATCATCGGAAAGGAAAATTTGTATGGTTGGAAATGCTCTCAGGCAAACAAGAAAAGGACACACAATGTCCTGGATAGTTGTAATTTGAATGAGAGTGAGTGTTTGGAGTATAATTACCACCTTCCGGCGGGTAGGGTTAATTTCGTATTGCATCAACAAAAAAATCATTGCCTTAGGTGCAGTTCAGTGAGAAACAGGATCGATTTGTTATATTCCCAGATTTATTGAACGGGATATGTGTTTTTGCATTATTCAAATTAAATTCACTGTCGCATAAGGAATAAATAAGATTCTCTCCTGTTAATTCTATTGTATTGTGTCATTTGAATGTGTGTCAAATAAATGTCATAAGGATACGTAAAGACATATAAATCGCCTTGAAAAGGAATATAAACAAGGATACACTTTGTAATACAACACAATTCAGTTCGACGCCCCATACTGTGCTATTTCCTCTGGAGGGCAGAAAGGATACACAATCTCTGCTTCACTGCCAACTTTGGATAAATAAATTACAAAAAAAAAAAATATATATATATCCCAAATAAAAGATACAAATAATATGAAAAGGACGTGTGTCCTTTGCGTGTTTCGTGCATTTTAATACGAAGAAAAAAGAAAAGTGCATATCATCGTGTATCCTTTTATTTCTGCGTGCACATTCAGGTTACCTACAACTTGATATACTCGTGGCATTACCTACTTTGCTTTGTGAATATGAAATATAGAGCCGTCACCACCTAGAGAAGTTCTAGGCTACGTGTTTCGGAATATATTCATTTGGTTGCATTTTCTTTTATTTTGTTATTTTTTTTTTATGCTGTGTGCTTTCTGTGTGTCGGTCCGTTTCTTGTCTGGTAAGGATACATTGTCGACCACGGGTGGAAATATGTGTCATGTGTGTGAGCGTATTGAAAGTGCAAACAAAGTGTCCTTAAACGGGCCAACTAAATACAGTGAAAAGTGAAATTGTGGCAAAAATAAAGATATAAAAGAAAACAACGTTGCAACAACTAAAAGAGCCCATCTTCCTCATATCGCGACAAACCTGTCCTATCAGGTGCTAGTCTTTTCGTGTGTGTTTGTGAGCCATAGATTTTCTTGTAGGTCCTACAACTCATGATCTACAATCGCATATCACAAATGAAAAAGGAATCCACATTGCGCTACATTTATAGATGTATATTCATTGTGCATAAAGGGGCTGAAGATAACCACGCAAAAAGCGGTTTATTGTGAATACAAAAGGATTTCTACAAGGACAGGTGAGGTGAGGTGCCAATATGGTTGCACTCCGTGCTATGTGTCTATTTTTTTTTCCTTCCCCTATACTCTGGCTGACAGAAAACTCATTCAAAGGACGAAAACATTTACCGATACCGCGTCCAACCTATCGTCCTTTTGTCGCCCTACAGCAGTTTGCTTACTTCTATTACTAAGATTAATAATCACCATTAACCTGATTTAAGCTGAATTACCGAGTCCTGTACGAGTACGAGTATGTTCCCATAATGTGTGCTCGTGTGAGGGTAAGGTGCTGTAAGGATTGCGAGGAAATGGCGGTAATGATCGATAAAGATAAATTGATTTTGCCTGAATTACGAAGAATGAAAAACGAGGAAGATGAAAGTAGCCTGCCTACGTGTGTTAGCATTGAAATAAACGATTTATATCGGTCGATAGCAATTAGGTATCCGATGTTGTATCAACCATGGTTCCGTGCAGGTAGTGTAGATTGCAGGGACGACGTGTTTCTTTTCTTGTTTATAGTTGAGTTTCGCCAACTTGTGGTAGGTTGGGGTTGAATAAGGTTATTGCTAGTTTCAAAACAAAGGCTAGGAATGAATATGGTTTGTCGATAACGTGACGAATATGTGACTTATGTGTGCAACCAACAACCAAAGTACTAAAAGCACTTAAAACTGGTTCAACTCACTCATATACATATGTACACACGAGTACATGTTATGCTACTGATAAAAAGAGTTTCACTTTAAATCCTTATTCACAATGATGGTGAGATTTCAGGGGGAAGGCTTCTGCTGATTTGATGACAGATCATCCTCTCGGAGGATATTAAGTCGGAGAATCCTCAATAATTTATGCGATTTTATGACGAGAATGGGGAGTTTTAATGAGTTTTGACTAAACTGCGTAGATATATTAAAAAATAAACTCGATAATGTGAAGGCTGAGTTACGGAATGTACTTAATTAAAAGCATATGAGATGACATGAGACTTTAAACAAGAGATTAAAAAAAATGTTTGGCGTGCTAGTTTCCCGAGAACATCCTTTAATGAAGCGAAAAATATTTTTTAATCCTGTACACTAATATGATTTTTTTCTGTTTTTGGTGGTGGAGTAAAATCTTAAAATCACTCCATTTTTACTTCTGCTTGAAACGGCTTTTGAAAAGATACATCAATACGCGGGCCAATTGCGCCATTCTGGAGAAGGCTATGAGTATATTTTTGAAAAAGTTTGTTCCTTACACACAAGGCTTTTTTGAGTCCTTATACATACTCGTATGTCTGATTAAAACACTTAAATGCCAAAAAATTGAAAGCCATTATATGAAAGCGTTTCTTACCAATGTTTGCTGTCCTTGCCTTTATTCAGAAATACTTATTGGATAAAGTTACCTGCAAATAATCTACGTATTCTCATATATATCATAGCTAGCATTAAAGTGATGAAGGACACTTTATTTGAAAATCTTTCAATTGACAAAAGAAAATTTTAAATTCCGGAATAAACAATCGCTCTGACTTTGAAAAACTTTCAAATGTTGGTTGGGACGCGTTTCCCAGAAAACAACAATAGTTGACTTGAATATTTAAAAAAAATAATTTTAAAAATATTCTAGAATATACCATCTGGGCTTAAGATAAGTTTTGTTACCCTAGTTGTAAATAAAAACTTATTTTGAATTTTTGTTTATAAGTGGTAATGCGCAGGTCTGTTTGGTTGTCAATCTAGATAAAAAAACATAATAGCTCAGATAGGGATAATTTGGATTAGATTCTTCTTCATCGTAGATAGCTTCGAAATCATCTATGACAAATATCATTCAATTCAAATAAGCTTTTTACTGACACTTCTTATGCACGCCAAGAACAGTTCAAAAAAGTTGATTTTTCAGGACCCGGAAAATAACGTATTAATTACTGCATCAGATGCGTGCTGCAGGCATGTTGAGCACCGTTTATGACTTAAGCGGATAGTCAAAAATTTTTATTAAGAAATTTCCGATGACTCTGTTGTCATTTCTAACTGTTCTGTCCTGTGAGTCCTTTTTTTTCATTTAATAGAATGTATTTCATATTAAGTCTTTCCTTACCACCCTCATCTACTACTTTCAATTACATCAGTTAAAGGAATATTCGTTCACTAGTAGAACCAATAGACGTTGTCATGTCTGAACGTTAGCCTGCTCGAATATTTGATGAACTAAGCATAAACTAAATGACATTGACATTCAACAATCCGTAAATTTTACTCAAAATTCGTGACTGAATCTGTACCATCTACGGACCCTCTCAAACACGCACAACAAATTTTATCAAAATCGGGGAGAATTGTATAGTTTTTTTTTTGTACACAAAGAATTTTTAAATTTTGTTCCGTGCCGTGCAATTTTTTATGAATTTCATGTTAATTGGAAGAGTCAATATACATACATATAATGGGCTCACACCTGAACCGAACTAAGTCAGAAAAACCGAATTCGCAAATATAAAGAGGTTTAGTAAATAAACTGCAATTAATAAATGAAGTGAAAATTTTACTCATGCTAAGATATTTGGGAAGTTTATTTTCTCAATTTACTTTTAATTTAAACATCAAAAATTTGAGTTGTGACTTGGTTTTTTAAAAATTGTCATAAAAGAAAATTTATTTGGTTCTATTTCAAAAAGTAACAAAAACAGTTATTTAATTTATTTCAAAATCTAAAAGATTTTTAGTGAAAGAAAAAAACACTGTTAAGACATGAAATTTTTCATAATTTTCTTAATTCTTGTTTAACGGGCAAGCTCTTTTGAAAACTGGGGTACATGGGTGGAATAAATTTGAGTAAATCCATCATGTCTCATTTTTTCTCTGAGGAAACTACCTTTCTGCGTTTCTTAAATAAACTAAATCATACTCGACTTCTTTATTGAGTGTTTTCTTAAAATTAAAAGAAGAAGGTTAATAATTGTGCTCGAATTGAAGCCACTTGATTGTGAGCCATTAAAAATTATGTCTATCAACGATTATTTTCTATTGCTTATATTTCTTTCACAATTTTTTGGTTGATAGAAATTCATTCCTCTTCATTTCAATTACTTCGTACAATGGAAGTTTGACCCAATTATCGCAGGAAAAGATAAATTTGGTGTTTTTTGCTTGTATTTTCAAAAACACCGAAGTCAGCATCCTTGGGCAAAAACCAGTGGCTAGACCCCATACATTTTAAATCTATGATTTCGGCACTTAAATCAGCTGATCCGACTGATTTAGGAAGTGAGTACACGGTTTTAATACATGCAAACATTTCCTCTGATCCTCTCCCTCCTTCAGTTTCATTGCAGATATGTAAATAGGCAGTTTCTGTGTTCATTGAATAAAGTCCAAAATTATACACATACGAGTACACATTTCGTTTTAAATTAGCAACTGACGTTGAAATTTACGAAAAAGGAAGTACTATATGAAGTCAAGATATACAAAGTTTTCGTTAGACGTCACTTCAGTTTTAAGCGCGACCCGTGCTTACTGCGCTTTTTTCAAATGAAGTTCATTTAGTTAAAGTAAATTTGACATATTACAAGTACATACAAGTGCTTGAAAAATACGAAAAAAAAAACATTGACCGACAACGTGTTTTTTTCAAGCACTTTGAATTTTAGTTTGCCAAGTTAATTTTTGAAGGATCAAACAATTTGAAAAAGTCGTAGCTTCCGGCATTTGTCCCAACATTTTTAATAAACACCAGATCCATTACGCGAAGCGTGGATTTGTTATTTTAAGGTTAGCTTGAAAAACAATTTTTGGCTTTCGGCATACTAAATCTCTGTAGTCTGTGCGAAATATGTTGAACTTACCTTCATCTGTAAACATTTTTCCATCATAGAATGTCAAATCATGACTTGCATTAGACCTAGCGAGCTAAAGATGATTGCTTATCTAATGAATTGATCTTGGCTAAAAATTCATCGAGCTTAGGTATATTTCTAATGTTTCTCTTCATAATTTCAAATGCAGTATATTTTTTGATAATTTTAACAACCGGGGACAAGTACTTGCTATTTTCTAGAGCATGCGTTCAGATTTAATAATGTTCCGTTCTAATAATATTTAATTTTGAATTTGCATTATTCACATTAGGGACTAAAACAATTACAGCACTGAATAAAAATTTAAGTTTCGTGAAATTGAAAATGAATTTGTTAGCTCTGAGTATTCATTCATGCCACAGCATTTATATACCTTTAAAAAGCTGAATGTTACGAATGTGTCAAGATCAATTATCTTTTAAGGAAAGCATGGTGGTATTAAGTTGCAAGCAATATAAAATAATTACGATTGATGATTCTTAAGACCGTAAAAAAAAGTTGTAATCCGAATCAGTCAAAATATAAGATCGTTTGTACGGCACATTTTGGTTCTCGCAAGGGAAAGACCTAGGATTATCAAATGTAAAAAAAAATCCAAAAACTATAAATTTGTAGTTACATCACTATCCTCAAACTTCGAACTTTGATAGGATCCCCTTGTTGTCTGTCTGAAAAAAAACCAAGGCTTTATATGACAAGGGAATCAAAACCTAAAGAGTACTACGAGTATATGCAAACAAAATCTGAAAAATTATTCGAGACTTGATTTCCGTGACGGGCGAATTTATAAATACCTTGAAGCTTACACGGAACCTTCGTTGTTTTAATATTTAATTTCTTTTAAAAAGCTGCAGCAAAATAATACATAGGCTTATGGTGCTTAAATCTTAAAAAAAATGTGAACTGGGTCAAACTTCGAGTTGGAGTGCCGTTCCACCAAGAGAGCAGCATACAAAGCCGAAGTTTCTATGGCTGCCATTCGAGATGCGGGTTTCGAATTGCTCGAACATTCAACCCGTTCTAAATCTCAAGGGGAAGCACAAGGCAAGAAAATAGTGATAGCCGCTAAAGGAGAGTCAAGAGTAGGATTATTTTATTTTTCGGAAGGATTTTGAGCACTCGAGAAGAGAAAGAATGACTTATAAGCGGCTCATGAGGAAAACTTAATTTAATAATTGAGGTATTGTATGGTTCATGGCTTATTTGCGTACAGCTTACCATTTAAAATAAGGTGCAGCTAAATAAGGCGCATGCTGACACCAGTCGAAAGTTAGTAATCACGGTCATCTTCCATAGTCAAAACTGTGTCCTCAGAAGATTCATCGTTTAACGAAATTGAAACCACAGTATTCAACTGCTCTACATTTTAGACCTTAGAAAATGTTTAGTCATTGACCATGATCTGTATTAATTGTCATCTACAGTATCAGCATTTCCTAATGCGTTTTCGGTATATTATAGCCAAATAATCTCTTTTGAGTTTACCGCACATCACACTGTTCATATAACTAGGAACAAATGACGTTGAAAAAAGACTAATGCTAACGAGACGGAATATAATCACACATAATCACAAGTACAATGTACTATATAATGCTTATAATGAAAATACATTACTATTGAAATAAAACAATTTTTGCCAAGTGTAAAAAGTTGTGAAAAACCTGTGAACTATTGTTATTACTGATCTGTGGATTTCACAACTATCATAATCATAATTAAAAATAAATTTATTCGTCCTTTCGATGAATTTAATTTAGATCAAAGGCGCTGCTTGTGATTTTATGTATCAGATTCAAGATTTAATGCGTTCTGCTTTCTCGAAAAAAGGTTTTATGTACGCTTTGTCTTTCCTTTTTTAATAAAAGCTGAATAAAAAAATCTAAGAAGTAGATTTTGAATTCCAACCTGCTTCCGAACCAAAATTTTCCTTCAATTAATGGTAAAGCATAAATAAATCTTAATTTTTAAAATTTTGCTTTAATTTTTTTAAGAATCAAGAATTCAACTGGAAGTGTAGAAGATAATTTTGATTTGCTTTTTCGATTATCATAAATGTCCAATGTTATTATGAAAAATATTTTTCATCTAAAATCATGTAACTATGTAAATGCCATAGCATTAGTATCCTTTTAAATACATCAAATGCTTAACAAGATTTAGTCATCAATCATGCGGGCGTCCCAAGCTAACCCTCTAAATAAATCCTCCCAATTGAAATAAAGTTGTCCGCCTTCAAATACGGCCAATGATGTCTTCTTATCAACCTCCTGTTGATTTGATTGTCTTCCTCAAGGAGAAACAGAATCAATCCATCTAAAAACTACAAAAGCACATCAGAATAAAACACTACTTCAATTCAAAGCTGTCACTTTTTTTTCTCCGTTTTTTCTTACAATATTGAAAGGCGGACATTAAGCTGAGTTGATGGTTTTGATAAATAAATTCAGCTATCGATTAGGAATTGCTTAAGTTTTTTGTTACCACCTCTTCATAAATGAAAGCGCTGTATGGTACTTATAGAAAACTAGAAGAAACAAAAAGGAGGACATCAAACTGAAAAAGAAGTACATAAAAGTATCTCTTCAGATCTTAATTTGCATACTTGTGCATAAACATAAACTCTTGTGATGTAGCTTTTATTGCGGAAGAACTGGTAAAGTGCCAACTATAAAAGTGGTTGCTGTTTTTCATTTCATAGCGAAGTAGAAAAGGTTTTGATTGCACTTTAGTTCTTTTTGACGGATTTTTCATTAACGTTAAATGGGGGGTGGTAAGATTTTATTTCAACAATTGGAAAATAAATATCGATGTTGAGCTAATTGAGCACAAATTTAGAAATCAAACTTTTCGTTTACTTTAGGGTGCAATTGTCCTTGCAACTCTTTTCCCTCAAATTTGATGATTAGGGCTATAAGTGTAGCGAAACCACTATGAAAACTGTGAGAGTGACGAATGAAAGGCTCAAGAGTTAAAAAAAATGATTTTGCTGATTTAGGTAGATTATTTATGTTTGAGTTTTGTTTTCAAAAAGCTACAATTTCATCTAGAAAACTGCATTTAAAATTCAAACAATTAAAGCACAAATCTGAAGCTTTTTAAGCCTGGGATGAAATTATCATTATTACAGAAAACAGAAAAAATAGATTTGCATCACTGTGGCTAAACATCCAAAGAATATTAGGCTGAAGTGTCATTATGAAAGCTTATGTTGTTAAAAACCATGAATCTTTTTCACGGAGATATATGGAGATATAAGTTTAAATATACCCAGTTATTTAAAACTGCCTTTAAATTATGTTTGTCGCCACAATCAGAACATTTCTATATACAATTCTAACATAAGCTGTATCGCTGATTGATTTTTGGCAGAACATGTGAACACATTTAAATGGAATGAGCATACTTTTTATTTAAAACAGTATTTAAATATAGAAGCAACGCAGCTCTATCACCTAAGCCTCTGTTGACCTTTTTTATCCTGAAAGTGGTTTATAATGGTCCGCTCAAATCTGACTTGAAATCAGAGTGACATGTTGGCGGTCGAATAAAATAAATAAAACACTTTTTTCACTTTATTTTAATGTCACTGCATTCCGATTTTTCAATTAATTACGAAAGGATTCGATGTGAAACAAATGAATCAACCATTTCAAGAAATATTAGAATTTGAATTTTCTCACACAATCACAATAGAATAGAAATTTTGTTTAATAAAATCTTATTTAGATAAATATATTTTGTTTAATTCAAACTTTTCTTTTATGTACAAATGCGCCTGCACATAATTGTTTTTATTTTTCTTAATTTTATACCCGTTTATTATATTTTACTCATTATTTACCTATCAACACATAAACACAAGTTTAATGGTTCATTCGCTTCATGTCTTTGTGATAACTAAAAATCCTTACTTTTTTATTTAAAACAATGAATTTCTGTTTAATTTGTCTTATTAGAATTGTGTGTATTGATTTTCAGTGCAGTAAAGTTATTATAATAAAAAATGATAATAAAATCTAAATGTCAAAAAATGACAACAGTTGCATATCGCCATTTTTCATCCTCAGTCAATTACAAAATTTCAGTTGTGTCAGGTATTCGGCTGCTCAAAGTATAAAACTGAAAGAAATTTGAAAAGGGAATGCGTATTTATGAAATAAGGGTAGCTAGGATGCCAGAACCAAATATACCCGAATCGAAAGAGAAAACAGTAAAAAATTGTCAAAAAAAGAGTTTTTCGCTTGAAAGGCTCCGTTTAGTTTCACAACCTTAGTAATGTTCAAAGTTTTGATACCAATTTTATAGTGAGAATCATCGATGTCCTCCAAATATCTAGTTTTCAAACCCAAACTACACCTCGTTATTTTTGACAAATCTTTTGCCACCATCCCATTTTTTTCAAGTTCGGAAGCAGAAATCTAAAAATAACACAGGCCAGTGAAATTTTAATCTTTTTTCCCTTCCAAAATGATTTTTATTTTAAAAACCTAGGCATGTAAAAGAAAAATAGAACTTTGTTTTTTAATGGTTCCTTACCTCAATAGGAAAACAGAGACCTTATAAGATCAATTCATTGTTCCTCCGATGTCGCCACCTTTTTTCTCAGTTAAAATTTATAACTAACACTTGTGACAACGGTCCCTTAAAGCTGTTAAATCAAGCTTCTTAACCGACGCATTCAAAATATATAGGTGTAAGCCGTACATTTTGATACTCGCAAGGGCATCAAACGCTATATGGTACTTCCCGTAGACCATGAATCATGAAAAAAGTAAGTGCAAGCAAAGGGAAAAATCCAGAAACTGTAGATTTGTACTTACATCACTAACATTTTTTTCTTTAATTGCAACTCAATTTTGCACAAAGAAGAAGGCTATGTTAAATTTTAAAATAAGAAAAATACGATCTTGGCTTGGTTTTAATTTTTTGGGTACTCGACATATTTAAGATTTTGTTTACCAATTTTTATGAACAAACAAAAATTGGAAATTAAAATTTTTTTTTTTAACTTAAAAGACCAATAGAATTAAAGAGAATTAGAAAATCAAAAAGACTTGTGGTATCTTTTTATAAATAATTCCTTCCAAACTTCAATCTTTTTCTCCTTAACTTTCTGTTCGATTCTTCTCTCTTCAACATCCGGCCGTAGGCTGCTTTCATTTTTGCGTCCAACCTTCGTAATGATCTGCTCTCAATAGCCTTTATGTCTAAGTGGACTTGTTGGAAGCTCTCAGTAAATTTCGGAGCAAATTATTTTCATAATCTGGACTATTTTTTGTTTCGGAAGAAATGTCTCTCGAAATCTCTAGACGAATTCTAAGCGTTCTGTTCGTTTTTTCTTATGATTTTCCAATGATCTTTGCATCCGTTAAAAGCTATACCTACTTTAAGCAGAGATCGTCTTTAGGTTGTGCTTTAACAAATGACTATAATACAAGCAGAATTTTCGAGCGATCAATAAGGGCCTTTTTTACAGCAATGAGAAAATTGAAAATTTGCGACGATATTAGAAATATTCGGTATTGTATATTGTACGGTGGTACAGAAAAGTTCATGTGAGAGTCACATGACCGCTATTTTACGAATTCAATGTCACAAATGTTCTATAATGCGCCAAGAATACATAGTGTTGATACTCTGATCTTGTGACAAGAATTTGTAAAACATAATTTTAATCCATGGAACCCATGAGCATTGCCATCATAGTTTGCATTTCTCGTTGTCAATGCGCTCCCTTTATTGTATAAAATTCAGGCCTTATATTTTACATATTTTACTGAAGCGTAAAATCCATAAAACGGATCTGATAGTCATACGATTCTTAATCTAGCATATTTTTGATTTGACTACTTTGAAGTTTTCTTGTTGCCAGAAAAACTTCTTCGATATTTCCAAAGTCTGTGCATGTTTGAGTCTATTTTAAATAAAAAAAAGTATGTAAGCTCGTTGTTGCGAAGTGGATTCCATTATTAGAATAACAAGACTGCATAGCTTTTTCCTGTATCAAGCTTAAATGATATGCTAACATAAAAAATAAGAACAACGAGCTGCTTTAATTTGAATTACTCAATAATTTAATCTCGTTAAGAATAAGAGAAGATTAATATTGTAATTCCAAATCTTTATCGCGTTGTGAAGCGCTCATGTCTTCCGCCTTATGTACAAAAATTGCGAACTTAACAAAAGTAAATAATATTCAATACAGCTAAAAGTTTGAGGATAAGTAAACACATAGATTCAATATTAAAACTACCCTCACCCATGAGCTTGGGCGTATCGAAGTATCAACTTTTCATAAATTGTAAATAAGTCTAAAAGGATGAGTAAGCTATCGATTACTGCCAAACTCTAAATGAAAAAGCAAAATGAATAAAAGAACTGCAAAGTGAGTAAAAGGCAGGCAATTGTGGAATATTTGATGATATCACATACTTTTTTTTCCAGGTTCTTTTTTCAAGAAACAAAAAATCCGTCAAAATCGTCCACCTAGTATTTTTTTATTCGTCCACCTCTGGTATGAAACTTAACATTTGCCCCAACATACAATGACTGCGCCGCAACACATGCGGAAAATTTGAAAACGATCGAATAGATTCCGACATGAGGAATTGAGGCACAATAAAGGACATTCTTTGTTGTTTCGAACTTCGACCTTCGCATTAAAACGTGCCCTGATATTTTTGACAAGTACAATCAGCAAAGACGTCCAGATTTCAAGAATATTTCGTAACGCAACGACAACTTGATAACCTTGTTCGATGTGATAATCGACAGATTACTCTTGGGACTATAAGTTGAACATTTGTATTTGGTTTGTGTCAATGGGATTGGCACTGATTTTTTGGTGCAGTTGAGTGGTTTCTCGTGGCAATATGCGGATATGTACATAGTTGTGTATGTGATGTCATAAGTTCGATTCAGAGCTCTGGGGAAAAAAAAGTTTTTTTTTTTATGAAAAGGTTGTGGAAAGGTGTATAAGAATTAACTTATAAACAATTCGGCAAAATAATAAAAATATATCGATTATACCTGGATCCGAATTTCTTAATTGATATTATCTATTTTTTTAAATTCAAAGTACTGTTATTGTTGACATGAGTTCAGTGGTTCGTCAGCTTCCTATAAACTAATATCTCGCACCTATGCATTTGCATATGCAATTACTTTCTGAGAATTTCGGCTTTGGAATGATTTTGATTTCATTGTTTCTGGGAATGAGATTGGGCATCTGCAATTTGTTATTCGTGGAAGCGTATGTTTACTGTACAGGTGTATATGGTCATCCAATTAGAGGTGCCATTATCAAGTGGTGAGATTTATAGTTGAATTGAAATAACTGAATGAAGTAAGCAATGAAATGCAGTATCTTCCATATGTCTCAAAATGTCCTTCTTTTGATAAAATTTTTCTTTACAGCCCTGATATAGTCGATCGTTTTCTGAAACTGCGTTAATAAACAAGTCAGATTATGTTGTTTGAATGTAAAGTCATGGTCAGAAAAAAATTTCACTCATAGGAATTGATTTGGTTTGACATTAGCTTCACGACTGATAACCGGCCAATTGTGAGTCGGATTCACGCAACGAAGGTTCCGTACAAACTTGTAGATATGTCAATAGTTCCTCCATCAGGAAAATCCAGTCTCAAAAGTTTTCCCGCCTTTATTTGAATGTAGTACCCTTAAGGTTTTGATTTCCTTCGATTGATCGCCAAAAATGTTTCATGCTCTGAAAGATTTCAACTTCAAAATATGAAATCACTATTCATTTTCATCTAAGTGAATTCAAAGAATGCAATCTCTTATGTCTTTTGAGGCCGATTGCCTTGGCTTGATCGCTGAAGAACTGGAACAAGATAATTTAAGCAAAATTAGTTTACGTACCTTTATAACTAAATTCGCACAACACTTACGTTGTCTAGACTTTTTCTAACATCAATGATTGTTAAGCCTTACAATTTGATTTAAATTTGTTTTTATATTGGATACCAGTAACTTATACCAATTAACAATTTTACAGGGCATGATACCTAATTTATAATTTAAATGGTTACTTAATGTCTTATATTGAAAAAGTACCTGTTTTAATAGATCGCAAACTAGAACTTAACTAACTTATGTACTTACCTAAGGGGCTCCCTATCCGTGGAGAGCCTGAGAAACTTGAGCTTAAGCTACGTATAAACTCGATTTTGTAACAGAGCCGATTCCATCCATGGCTGGGTAAAATAGAATCGTACCAATTTAACGAATCTCAATTTAACGTTAAGAAATTGTTCACTATTTTTGTCAGGCCATTCATTGAATTAACTCGCAAGTGAGCCTAAGCTTAAGTTGGACAGGACTAGGCATCCATTCTTCACTTCCGTTAGAATTCGCAAACTCAACCCAATTAAGGTATATTAAGCTTTTTCTCTAAAGGACCTTACCCACAGGAACACCCGGGCTTGTCATCTCCTTTTATAACCACAATAGATATCTAGCTTAAATATTTTGTAGGCATCCGTATAATTTAAGATAATTTTTTCTATGAGTGAGCTAAGAATTTAACGAAAACCAAGCTAAATATTTTTCAAATCGTAAAAACTGCGAAAGAGATCTGGATAACAAATTGGTGGCGTACTATTTAGGTTAGTGTCCGCTCGTTAGGACAAACAACAACTTGAAAAATTGATACGAACCTTAAGCAACGCAATTTATGTACATACATTTTATGCAAGTACTCATAAACTATAAAAATATCGACGTGATTGTATTTTGAATGTAGTCGTATATATTTATGCATTTACACATCATTTTCTTGTTTCCTTAGAGCTCCAACGGACAGGCTTCATCTCAAACGTCAATTTGGTAAATTATTGATTTTATTCGTGTATGCCCTTCGGGGTTCTTCGGATGACTGGTGTGGACTTATATTTTAATATTAAATGACACACTGACAAGCCCTTTGGCAAGAAATGTGGCGGCTGTTCTTCCCGTACTACTCCTATTACCGCTGTATCTTCTCAACATAGCTTGCCGCCCCTCCTATTGTGTTATGCCAGAAACTCTGTTATACTATTTATTTTCTCACTCTGAGCAGCTCACGCACGTTTTTTTCATGCCTCGCCTCTTGTAAGTTATTGACTCCGACGATTACAAACTGTCAAGAAAAAGATTCCAACCCCCGCACATTTGCGGAAAATATACCACGCACACACAAATGAGAATGACAGAGATGTTGCGCGACCAATTTATTTTTAACTTCCCATCAGGAAGTTCTTGTTAAATTTATTTTTAACCAGCTGACTGGACAAAGGTTTTTTTCGGTGTTCGAGCTTTCAATAAGATATACAAACATTTGCACAATATTCGGAAAATGTGAGTCTGTATATTCTGATTTTGAAAGGTTTTTTTAAATATTTTATCTTAAAATAACGTGAGATAAATTCATTTTTAACTTCCCATCAGGAAGTTCATGTACATATCTCGAGGTCCCAGTAATTGGATTCCATTGTTTTTAGAAAGATGTCCGTCAAGCATAACTCGAGAACAAATCAAGCTATCGAACCCTACTTAGTTTCGTTCGAACTATAAAGGCTAATTTAAAGACTTAAACAGTTTAAAGTTGAGCTCATTTCATATTTTGATGTTCCGCTTTCTCTATTTCTTGATCCACGTTTCCACGGCATTGCTTGGAAAATTATTTCAGATTTAGTATGCGCAGACCTACTCGCAACCAAATAATTTTTCTAATTTATTTAAAACTAGCTGACTCGACGAACGTTTTACAGTGGTCGAACGAATTTTCAATAAGCAATACAGCCATAGACACAATATTCGGACAACGCAAGTCTGTAACTTCCGATTTTGAAACCCTTTTTTTAGATATTTTATCTATATATAGAGCCTTACAAAGTCAACAATCTTCATGGCATATTATATTCACAAAGTCAATCATGCGATCCTATCGGGACAGTTGTTTTCACTCGCCCTTATTTTAGACCTATAAATCAAGATTTTCTTTTCCAAGTTCACACCCGAAAGCTGCCTTTGCACCAAATTGGTCTAAGGACGGAATATTATAAAAGCACACGCTGCCAATTATGTTATTCTATACATAAGTTTCAATGGCTCCTTAGAAGTTCTAAGGACGGTTCAGTATTTGATTAAGATCCATAGCAGCTTCATTTAGGTGTACTCCTTGCAGAAACTCTTTAAAGCTTCTCCCCAATATTACATATATCGTTCAGAAAGTGTACGAACATTTATCTCATACAGTCGTTCTGTGAAAACCAGTCCGAGCGAACGGCCTTTCCGATTGTTAGCTGGTTAGGTCCGATTTAACGTATTTGCACGTCTCATATAAATGAAACATTAGATAATAAAATATTCTCTGATAAAACCAAACTGAATAAAGTTTAAAATTTTGTCGGCTCCAAAATGGTTTGCATGTTTTTCTCCTCATTGAGTTTAACAATGCTTCAAATATTCTCCGTTTGGTAAATACATTACATAATAAATTCATAAGAACGAAAGTTCTTCGATACAAATTTGAATTTATTTTCATTTTCTATGTTCGACATGACCCACGTGATGTAGGCCCCAAACTACTTAACTGTTCATCCTCCTTTCTAAGGAATACAATTTACTCCTAACAATTTCTAACAAAAACAGTCTCTCTTTTTTTTAGAATTTCTTATTGTCTAAAGGTCAACGCAGTCAAAACATATAAATATATAACCAAAATATATTTGGTTTGTGTTTACATACTGAATAAGCTTTCTGCTTAGCTGCCCTGTTTTATTCTTTGCCTTTTGTTGTACGATGATGACCTAAGAAAAAGCTGTGTACATATGCAGTTTTAACTACTTTTATTTCATATATACATATATAAACGACATTTTTTTCTAAGCTGGAAAAAATGTATCGAAGAGGTATGAAAATAAATAATGTAGAAAGTTCGATTGTAATGATAATATTGCATGTTGCTACACATATATGGGCTTATTATGCACATACTATATCACAAAACGTTAAGGACAATAAAATCATTGACATTTCAACGTGAAAAATATAGCCGAGAGCCATTACTGCTAGTTGCTCTTTATTAAATATTAATGTAACAATTTTTTATTGTATGTTAATATTCCAATAAATAAATAAATAAATAAATAAAATATATTTCTTCATGGCTTGTCTCGAAAAGTGTTTTTCACAACAAGAAAAATCCGTTTTCAACGCATTAATTTACGAACTGAACGCAACGCCGGAAATCTTGCTTAAACGTTATATAAATTTATAAAAATATTTTACATAATATTTACAAACACAACGTTTCTTGCTTTTGAAAGAAAATATTCATTCGACAAATTTATCTTAAACAAACAAAAATCTTTCCTAATCTTTATTTGTAGTTGTGGAAGAAAATAGCAGTAGGCGAAAAAAAAAACATTGAAAATGTTAAATATTTATTTTTTTTTTAATAAAAAAACGAAAGCGTTCTACAGAATGGTATGTAAGAGAGGTAAAAAATGAACTTAATGAAATAAAATTTCAAAATTCAAAGGTTTCATTGAAGTAACAGTGCTAGTTTAAGTAACCTTCATGTCTCTTATGTGATTTTGAACAGTAGTATTAAGAAACAAATAAGATTTTATGCTTTCCTTATTTGTTGTTAGCCCCCGATATCAATGATATCATGATAACGCCGAGGCATCTAGTGCTCACAACGATCCGCTGGTATACCAGATCAAGCACTTTCCTAAAATATTTCCAACCAATCAACAACATTTCGGACTGGTGTTATCAAACAATCTCCCCGACTAGCTGCGTTGTAAATTGAACTTGAACCAGCTTCTTGTAAGATCAACGGCACAGCGAAGTTACTCTTGAATAGACCCTTACAATCGAAGAAGCATGATTCTGGAGGAACAAACCCGATGAGAAACTTATTGTCTCAAGGTAGTGTTTTTTTTTTATATCGCATTTAAATTACAACTTACATAATAGACAAAATCGCTTAAATCAATTTTATTTATCTACGAACTCACTGTCTCTCTGCGGATGGTCTTAGCTGAACATAATACCTGAAATACGTCTTTCGACTCAACTAGTAAATGTTTTTTTTTACATATAAACAATATTAATATATTAAACTAAGAACTAAGAAAAAGTTTTATTTATTGCAAAAAGAAAAACTCAGTTACGGGACCTTTTTTTTATTTATAATTAAAAACTAAAAGGTTTAACTAACTTAAACTAATATTATCAAAACTCCCTTAAGCTTGAACTAAAACTTACTAAACTGCTGTACATACTTATATTTATTAATAATATCTGCTACTACTATTACTACCTAAACCTTCATTTGTTAGCCGGCCAAGCTGAAAGGAAATGCTATTTTACTGTGCATTTATACATACATAACGACTAAGAACACGACGAAAAAGTTTACTCATCAATTTCTAGCCACCAGAACTGCTGGTGCTGCTGCTCGATATCTTCTTTGTCGAGGACTGAAACTGCCTTACTAAAACGGAGATGCTCCCCTCAGCTGCGTGCGACGTCTAGTTAGTAAATAAGTCGCTTATCGGACATAGAGACAGATTATCCTGAACCAAACCTTTAAGGTCTAAAAAGAGAAAAGGTGGTAATGAAGCCATTAAAGTGCACTATCTCGTGATGTATGTAGTTAGGCTAACAAGCCACGGAGATCAGGTTATTTTCCGGGATCATGATTCTATCATAATTCTATAACTCTGATGAGGTTAGTCGCGTTATATGTATACGACATTTCTTTGGATCTGATCTGTACACGATCAAGTCATTTGCGTACGTTTTAGCGGAGTATGAAAATAGTAAACAGATCGGTGAACTTAAAACAGCCTTCTGTCCAGTATAAGTTACATATCGATTTTTCATAATAGACCTTCTACTGTTGAGCATATTAAACAGTATGTACAGCAGTGGTTTGCTTTTGCCCAGCTGATCAATCTCGTAAAAAAGCCCATGCAAACATACGGTGTCAAAAGCTTTTTCGAAGTCAATCAGCAAGGCACCCGTGCATTGTTGCTTTGTTCCATTGGCTATCCGATATCGCGATAAAATGAGACGCGGTATCTAAAGTATCAAGTCCCCGCTCTAAAAACCGAATTGGTTATCGGAGTAATATTTTTGTCCTCAACCAATTTGATCAGGGCTCTATTGATTACTTTTTTCATTCTTTTTCGGGTAGTTGTACCACTGCTTTCTTCCAATGAACTTTATAATGTGCATTTTTCAGTAAATTGTTGAACAGGGTAGTATAAATGTTTACCGCTTCTAGATGGAGGTACTATATTTTAGAACAATGTTTGGTATTCCGCCTATTCCCACAGATTTCTTTCTTTTTAGTAAGCCGAAGATAACCAGGAGATCTTTATTTGCAATATATGGTGGATGTATTCCTTGCTCAGCGATGACTTTATTTGCCAAATTATCATCATTGAAGATGGTAAATCCGATGTTCTCCGATCGCCAGTTCTCATTATCATTGAGACGGTCGGAGTAGTGTGTTAGTACGGGATTTTCCAAGACACCTTAAACACATCTTGGAATGCCGCGCCTATTTCTTCTTTATTCTCTTAATAGAATGTCTTTGAGGTTAAAATGCACCTTTAAAAGGCTTAAATTGATTTATATGAGCCCATTGAAAATGTTTTTCAATCCCTTTCATAGAATTTGCTATCAGGCCGAACCACACTATTGATAATAAGTCCGAGCGATGAACAAAGTGGTAATTTGATACCATCGTGGATTCAAATATTTAGCTGGAGCCCAGCAAATTGCGTTTTGTACTTTGGAACAGCAACTAACACAGACAATTTTTGGTTTTGTTTTTATAGGAAAGAGTCTCCTCCTGTAATTTTCCGAACATTTTAAAGCTTTTATTTTGTACTCCGAGTTGATCAAATGCCCTCGCAAATGACAGCTTTGCGCAGCGATTATTGTTACCCAGAAATCTAACAACACTCTTCCTCACTGCAGCCAGCTTTTGTAGCATACGTAGGCTTTATTGTCACCAAGTCTTTGCTTCATATCTAAGTGACTTGTGCGAAAGATGATAAATTATCAAAAACGTTTTAATAACGTTACCACTTTGCTGCGACGCTAGCTAACAGAAAATTAATATCCACCAGTCTCCACGTCTGTCAAATTGCAACTGATAAATGTCATCTTAACTGAAAAGGTGACCAAATAAAATCAATATGGAACATAAAAAACACCCTTTGCGAAAAAAACAGCGTTGTTGTTCTTTAAAGAAGTGACAGTGAATTCAACCTTGTAGTATCAGATGATTAAGGCAAATGTTTTCATCACATTAACTTTGACTTTACTTTAGGTTATGTTGTGCTTGTCAGTCTAGAGATCATTTCGACTTAACTGATGTAAAATTTTATACGAGTACATGCATATGAACGTGTTCTCGTATGCTCGTCCTTCCATTTTTTTATTTTTTCGTCTTGTCGTTGGGACGTGAAAATGTTCAAAAACTTTGGAGTGCACGTATCCATCACCGAGTGGCATTTTAACTCACGTAAACCTCATTCCTTTTACACAGTTCCACTTTTACGACGGCTCCATCACTAGGTTTTTATGACAGGTTTTTGCGTACATATGAACGTGTGTGTTGTTACTTAGTTTTTGTTTTCGGTTCCGTTTCCGTTGCCGTTTTGTCTTCGTCGTCTACCTATTACAGAACATCTCCTTCAGAAAAGTTTGTTTCTACTATTTTTCTTTGCATAGCGGACATTCTACGTGTGTGATGTCACCTCGAGAAGGTGACTGATTGACAAAAGTTTCTATGTCGGGATTATCAGAGGTGCCAAAAAGTCGTCAAAAGAAGCATTGTCATATTTTTTAAAAGAAATGGATTGCAGACGTAGGAGCCATTGTTCAAATTAATTATTGTTCTTCATCAAAATTCCTTTCAGGCTTCCGATACGGTATGCCTGTGGTGGTGTTAGGAAATTTACAAATATTCTGGTTCAACCACTTCCAGCACTCATTCAAATTCGCAAGGAGTTTTACCTTATCTTTGGAGGTAGTCGTACAAAACTCTGAGCTACGAACTATGAATTCAAACTTGAGGCCAATTGCAAAACTCGAATGCATTTCGCAGCTCTTGTTATTCTATCTACAATATTTATTTATTTATTTTACAGAAATTTATATTTTAATAAATATTTGTACAAAGCCTTAGACGCTTGTCTGCAGAAGACCATTCACATTTAAAACATTACATACATAAAGTTCACAGTGTCATGTTATACATGTATAGACGCCATGTTATAGACGCCATTTTAAACATGTACAGACTGACGGAGTAGAAGACATAAATGATTTTTAGTTGATTCAGGACGCTCGTTGTCGGCGTCTTTTAACTTTTTTCATTTTCTGTTCATATAAGAATAAAAGAGTTCTATTGAAATAAAATAATTAAGCTTTTTTTAATAGCTCTGCTCTCGGCAAATGCTGGAGTCCTTCTGACAGTTCATTATATATAGTCGGGACTGTTACATCATATTTTCGGCGTCCATAAGCATTCCACCATCTATGAATATAATATCTGTGTTCTGGTTTTCTGCTAGTGCTGTGGATTTGTTGAGTTTGTATTTTGTACATGTTATCATCTTTGAACTGCGAAAGAATTCCAAGTTGATAGAGTTGGTCTATACTCACTAGCCTCATCTCATTGTTTATTTTTCCCCTGTCACAGTTTTGACCAAGTTTCAATCGATATATGGTTTTTTGGATTCTAAAATGTAGTAATCGAAGCTGTCGAAATTGTGGAGCATTTCAAAAAGCTAGAATGCCTGATCTCAGTTGAGATTCATCTAGTCCAAAATAACACTGCCTTAAGACTTCTGGTGTACATAAGTAGCTCGAATGAAATAAAGCAAACGCGGACTTTCGCAGTTTTTTTTTAATGTGCGCAGTTATTTGATATCTCCATTTAAAGATATAGTCCACTATTACGCCAAGATATTTGTTATTATCAATCATTGTTATACAGACGTCATCGTTTTCAAGCTGTTTGTGATTTCCTGCTCAGTGTTAAAAGTCATGATCATGCATTTTGATATCAATTTGATACCTTGGAATATGAGGTGGTCCTATATGCATGACTTTCGTTTTTTTTTTAATTGATTACAAGACCATGGTCATGACACCAGGCAGTAACTGCGAAATTCTTGCAAATGATGTCATCTATGTTTTTAATTTTTTTCCCCATAATTACATTTAAAACCTTTCATGTTCCTCTAGGGTTTTTATAAGCCTTTTAAATTTTTTGTCTGTAAAATCTTGACTCATTTCGAAATTGTTTGTATTGTTTTTCATAGTCATCATTTCTGCGGTTGTTTTTGTATTTGTTCTAGTCTGTTTCCTTTTTTGCGACTCTTCTCGAATCGTTTATGCCTTGAAAAAAAAAGGTTTTGACTTGAGTAAGGTAAACTCTAGAATATCCTCAAAATAATCTTTCTCAAACTAAGATTTCTTGGTTTTCCGGTGGTCTTTAACGTATGGATTAGGTGCTCCAAAGATAATTTACCACCAGTTCAGGCATCATCAAAGGTAGCCATCTTGCCCCAAGACTCTTTCTTTAAAGATTTTGTAAAGTCGACCTCGCATATGCCGTTGATATGAAAATTTTATACCCATGTCATTCCTTACTTATTCTTGCCACCCGGTAAATGGAGACAGTTAATTTGGTTTATCACATACCCGTTTACCTTCTACCGCAACCTTCGAGCGCCAATTGAATACGCATGAACCAGCCTTGCCCATTTGATTTGGAAAAAAAGACTCCTGAAAATACTACTGGATTCTTCTTCAATGTTTACCAGAAAGTGACAACCACGATATAAATGCTGTAGTTGTTAAAAAAGTTCCCATAAAGTTACTGTTCCACCAATTAATGTTCTTCATAAAAACAAAGATTACGTCCATAATATAATAAAAAATTTGAAAGTCAATCGGAATCAATATTATTTGCGATTCAAGCGAGTCTTGTTTTTTATTCACGTAAACTTTCATTGTTTCAATACATTTATATGTAATTAATTGTTAACTATTATTTATAATTCGGGTTAAGCTTATCTTTTAATTAATTTAATTTATTTATTTATTAATCCATATAAATACCTATATTTTGTTAATTAATTTAATATTTAAAATTTATTCGCTATTTATTTAGTAAAATTTTTGTTGTAATGTATTAAGATACCATAATACTTATTGGACTTGACTTTGGATAACTTTTTTTTATATACCTATGTATAGAGGGTTTTCCAATAGGGACTTGACAACTTTCAATTTTGTGAATGTACCGTTTCACTTATCATCGAACTCATTGTCAATTTATTTAGTTAACTCAACATTTTCATCATGGTAAAGTACCCGAACGAGCACATTATAAAAATTTTCTACCGAAATTCGGAGTCGGTCACCGCAATTTTAAGAGCGTTAACTCCAATTTTCATCAATACAAGTTTAGTGCAAAAATGTAAGTCTACATATTCGTTGTATGATGTTGCCGTGTCAGTGAGACAACGGGGTGGTCGAAGTGTCGAAAATATCGCTGCAGTTCTGGCTTCCGTAGGAAGCCATCCAAATCAGTTAATTCCACGGTGCTCTCAGACCAGACCACATTATTGTTATTTTATAATTTTTTAGAACCTATAGGCCGACTAGCACAGATATTAAACTTAAAACTAAGAACAAACAATTTACTTACAATATTCAAAGGAGTAAGAAACCACTCACGACTCACGACATTGGCCATACATTGTTCTTCGGGCACGCTGAAAGAGAAAATTCCTCAATCTTAACGGTCTCGTTGGGACATAAATGTGCACAATAGCCAACAAAGTTGGGCACTTAATCGCATACCATAATAGGTCACGCACAAAAGTTATATCATGCTTTGAACGCCTAGACTCCAACGACTTTAGACCAAGCAGGAGGCATCTGGCTTTATAGTCTGGAATAAAATTCCAACGCATTTTATAAAAAACGAATCTCGTAAAGCGCCTCTATACGTTTTCGATGGGTTTAGCGTAAGTAACTGGGGAAGGATTCCAATTAAATTGTTCTCGATAATGGGTCGCCTATCAACACCTCTGAGTTCTGCCAATCATTGTGATTGACACAATCAAAGGCTTTACAAAATTCAGTATAAATAACATCAACTTGATATTAACTTTCAATACCAGAAACAAATCCGTGTTCGGCCTCAGTTATGTACTCTTTTGTTGGGAACTCGAGTCGGTTCATTCATGAAGGTACGTTCCAACATTGAGGGAGCAATAAAATATCAATTGCAACGGAATATAAAGCGATTTGCCCCAGTTCTTTAGGATATTAGATGAAATTCCATCAGGACACTGTTTAGATTTCCTCGCCAAATGATAGCGAAAACACCTTTGACAAAGCAAGTATCTTAAAACCAAAAAGCAAAGTCAAACATTGCGTTGATGAAATGCTTTCTCCCAAATCTAGCCACCAATATTTTTTATGGTTTGACCTCTCATCACGTACGATCATGCAGCATCTCCAGCTTACGGCTCCATCCGCTGAATTTGTAGGCACATAGAGGATACATTTGTCTGCGGCCCTTCTAACAGCGTTATAGGAACGTTGCAAGAGTTTGATAAGTTGCCATGTGCATCCAGGCTTAAAAATGTCTCAAGAGATATCCGTGTGCCTTTAAATGAAATCCTAAAATACCCAGGGTTAGGATTAAACAAACCGATATGAGTTCATTCTCAGTAATATCCGCTGACCGTGCGGAATAATTTTTCACAAGATCCAGGATGACATTGTTAAATTTGGACACACCGGAAGTATCCACAAGTCTTTTGTTAGAGACGTAAAGCCGAAAGTCCGAATGAGAGCTTCTATATAATCCTGTGCAGGCTCGTAGGCATTTTCGCTCAGAAATTCTGTATTTTACCATATAAGACGGACAAATGTTCCACCATACTGGACTCGCATATGTCAAAATTGGACACACAAAAGCTTGGTAGCAAATTACCTTCACATCGGATCTTAGATAATTGGAGTAGAAAAGCCTTTCGAGCGACATAAATTCCGCCTTGGCTTAGTACAAAAATTTGTCCAAATGAACACCCAAATATATTCCTACACCTTTCAATTCGATGTGAAGTCCACTTGAAGTTTTGCTCACCATATTTTTGCCAATTGCGTCGCAAGTTTGAATTACCCTTTCTTTTTTTCTTTTTTTTTTGACTTAATATATTTCTTCATTATATTTAATAGTCCCAAATTAAGCAAAAGTTATCGATACGGAATTTTATTTAAATTTGAAAAAATTTTGCCCTTTTTACTTGTACTGGTACCTCAAACTTTATTTTTACCAGTTACACAAACATTTATAATTATGATAACAGATACCTTAGTAACAATTCTCAGAGGTGAAATAAATTAAATAGGCATTTGGATTCTGAGCTTCGTTTTTACTCTCACATTTGAATGTGTGTTGTTCTATGCCTACAATTCATGCGAAAATCAAATGTAGCTTCTTCAAAAGGCGTGGTATATCCTTATTACTTTGATTACAGAAGCCTTGACCTTTTTTTTTTGTGTTTCAAAAGTAATTCGATATTTGTAACCTTTATGATATAAAAATGCTGAAGTACAAGTTTCTGCGTATCCGCATCATTTGGAAATCGACGGAGTCTCAACAGTCTTACTTTCTTTGATCTCATGAAACCAATTGCTTAGTGCTGATAACTATGGTACTCTTTTAGCCTTAATTAAAACTCTTTCAGTTGACATAAACAGATAACGAAAATGTGAACGTATTGATTTGCTTTTGCGAAATGTAACTTCTAAAGCAAGATTAAATTACGTGCCTTCCTGTTCAAAATAAACTGAAACATTAATTGAAAGATATTTGATTCGCTTCGAATATGTGGATAAAGGATTGGCACAACCACTGCAGCAAAATATTGACATTTTGCTGTTCGAAAGGATGTTCTCATCTAATAATAATACGGTACAGGCAATATGATCTTCTGTAATTATATTTGATGGATGATGAAGTGGTTGGCAGAAATATAATACCGTGTCCAAAATATCCAAAATATCTCTAATTGGATTATTTATGTAACGGTATAGTAATGGGTCCAAATGAAACATTTGCAGGAGCTTCTTATGCACACCTTCGATGTTGTATAACTGTCGTACGTTATCCAAGCACACGAGTATTTGTAAAAGGTTTCATCTATCTTAAGTCCAAGTTGTCTGTGGCTACCTAGCATAAGTCACTCCTCCGCAAATAAAACAAATTTATCCAAAGGCAGGAGATGATTTCACGTTCAAGTGAAAGTCTAATTGAATGATATGCTATAAATAAAGGCACCTTCATAACGTTTCTCAAAATGTCTTGCAATATAGAATCATACACGTTCAACAGAGCCATTAAGATGGGACTGGCAAAACAGGTCGCAGAAATTAACAACAAAAATGTGTGCCTTTTATCACTTGGCAAGTTTTTAACACTTTTGCGAGTTGAAGACACTGAAGACGTTTTTTGCTTTTGCATCTTCGAAAATAAGGAACAATCTAGAGCCTGTGACCTGTCCTCGTAGACTAAAAGAAAGAAAAATTTTAGAGTGTGGTGCTCTCAAATATGGCATTCCTCTTGGTCATTATAAATTACCAAAACGAAATATTTGGTCTGTAGTGCCAGTTATATTAATTATATTACCAACGGCGTCCTCCACAAATCCCTGATGAGAACACCGGCGTAAATGGCTTCTTGTGAATGATGTGTGAATTCTCAACCCCCAAAGCGCAATATTGTATGTTTACGCTTCCGATCAGATGGAAATTATTTGGCAGTGTTACCGGGAAAAATTCAACTCGAACAATTTATTGGAAAGAAAGTATAATTCACCATCTTGGAGCGCGGCCATATTGAATATAGTGTGATGTTACTAACTATATCGTTTTCAAATATGCAAGCCTTCTTATTTGATTCCACATTAAGGCACAAAAATGTTATCCACTATCTCGGAACGTAGGCCATATTAATATTATAATTATATCGAGCTTTGCATACTCAAGCCGTATGCTTAATTTCAACTTAACTCAAAAACGGAATTTCAAATTTTAAATCGGAAAATTCACATTCGAAAAGTGGAAATAAAATAAAAGCTCGTAAAAAATTTGTTATGCTACGACCATTGACAACCTTCTGCTATTTAGATAATGAGTTTCCATGAGGGGCAATACGTTTGCATTTCATTTATGAATGCTCTGCCTTCAGGAAGATAAGCCGTTTGCAATTTGAGCAGAGTTATCTCTCAAAGCGAAAAACAAAAATTGGTTTTAAAATTCATATGAAGAAATTTCGGGTAAAACAAACTATTAGCTAGCGGGATCGCTTAGCTTGTACCTCTTTCAAGTGCACAAGGCTATATATTGATGGAGACATGGAACGTCACACCCTCTTCTGCTACGGTAGGTTCAAATTCATTGTGATATTTCAGAAGTTCAACGTAGTATCAGTTAGTTTGGTGGCGTGTGTTCTCTCCTAAACAACCTACTTGTTTAGCTTTAATTTGACTTGAAATTAATTTTTAGGGTTCCGTACCCAAGGGTTCATAGTTACCCTATTACTAAACCTCCGCTGTCCTTCCATCCGTATGTCACAGAGCTATATCTCTTAAGCCGCTATACTTGCAAGTTTCACAGAAGGTGTACTGCAATTGCCGCTACAACAACAAGTATAAATATGATATAAAGATAAAAATAACTGCATGTCATCAAAGTAAATGTTTCATAAAATTCCAACTCAACTTATCACCTAAAAGTAGACAATGAGTTTCATGGTGCAACTTAACATCATTTAAAAGTAGGCAATGATTCCAGCCAACAATTCCAATAAGAAAATTTAAAAAATATCGTTTTGCAACTTGTGGAACGAATCCCAAACTGTAATGGTATTAGTGCGACTTGAATGTTGTATAATTTTCTAATTAAACGAAGTGTCAAATTCATGTATACGTGCTTTGCTTGCGTGACGGCATTTTTCTTAATCCGAAAAATTAATTATTACATAATTTTCTAAAAATAATTTATTTTTAAAAGTATTTCATGTATTTTTGAAGTGTGTTTGAGTTATAATTGTAAATTAATAACTTAAAACAGAGGGTTGAAAAATTAAGAAATATGTTAGCTTTGAATGCGTTGTTGTGTCTTGATAACGCATTGAAGGGATTCAATATTTAAATTTATCTTTATATTTCAATATTTTCCATCTCTTCTTTGAAGCAATTTCTTGCGTTCACAACTTAAACTTAAACACGCTTCAGAATCACATGATACTCATGACTTTAATTTTGTATTTTCGAGCAAATACCATTATAATCAATAACTTTAGTTGTGATAGCAAAACACGTTCATGGATGTGACACGCGTTAGGGTGGGAAATTGCAGTTCACACTAACCCCACTATATTTTGACGTCAGAATCATTGATTCACACATTTCTACAATAAGCATGCATCAAATAATTTATTAATTTTGTGATCGTCATTATTTTTTTAAACTTTTTAATTTCCCATTTGGAAGTTCTTATTCTTATTGGAATTTCAATTAAACCTATATCGAGAATTTACAATTTTGCCTGGCTTACTCGTACATATTTATGCATGCGCGACGATAAATCTAAAATCAAAGAAATATAGTTTTGCTTACTCCTAGGAGGCGCGGAACCCTTCGTTTGGGATTCATCTGTCACTTGTCTAATTTATTCATTCGTTAGTTTCTGTAGGTGGATATGTAAATTATTTGGAATTTCAGAAATTAAAAATGCCATTCTGTTTCCATTTACTATTGTTAATTGTAACAAATCGCAAAACGCGGCAAGGAAAAACTTAACAAAAGCTAAATACTTTCGCTAATATTTGAACCTGCGGCCCATCTAATAGATAGACAGGTACTAAATCAACTGTAACACTTAATTTATTTTATTATCTATTAGCGACAAGTGCCCTAAGCCCTAGAAATATAGTAAAACGTGCACAACAGATAGTCACAGTGGTGATTCATTTTGATTCTGGTTTTGTATGCACATCAACTGCGAAGATGTCTTTTCAACTCAGTTTAGAGTCCATGACGAAGCCGGGGGTATTCAAGTTTAAGTTTAAGTTTAAGTTGGAAGCCACTGACTTTGATATCTTCCTAATAGATTTGGTTGGTTAGGGTGAGCTTTGTTAGCTCCTCACTTAGACCTCTGGTTGGGCCCGTTGTGTTCCCCTATTTCCTGTGTGGAGAAAATTTTGGTTAACGGGAGAGACTTGTAGTGAAAGACGGGTAATGTCGGAGGGGTTGTGTCTTGATTTGACTGATGGGGAAATCTATTTGTTCGTATTGCGAAAACCGTGATCTCGTCGATCCCAATTTCGTTAAGGTGCGCAAAATCCGGTATCAGTGCTGACCCCAGTATTTTGTGTTGCAGTCCCGCTGTTGCTAGGCAGCGGCAGAGGAAGTGCTCCACATCTTCCTCTTCCTCCTCACAGCTTTGGCATGTTGATGTTTCTGCTAGTCCGAGTCTATGTAAGTGCAGGTGAAGTCGGTTTATCTATTATAGATTTTGCTGTTCTGCACGTTGTAAGGTTGACCCAGTAATTCCTGATTTCCTGGGTTGCCCATTCGTTTAACACTCTTTTAATAGCTGTTAGCGGGTAGCCTATTTCCTTCAAAAGGTTTTGGTGGCTTTTTCCTGCTCCTTTCCTAGCCAGTTCATCCGCTTTTTCATTTCCCGTTACAGCTTTGTGATAGCCTTGATAGCTGCAGTACTATCGGAGCAGATGCGTTTTTGCTTCTCTCGTATAATGAGTTCGGTGAGCTTTTCTATTCCACTTAGAAACACCGTAACGAATGGTTCAAATTGCTTCGAAACTTCTATCGGTGGGTTCGGACAGTAGATCCCTGCCCCCGATTCAGACGATATTTTGGAACCGTCCGTAAAAATTGTGATAACGCCGTCTCTTTCCTTACAATGTTTAAAATTTTCTTTGCCCGGTATTTTTCCTGTCGTCAAAATGACCCAGTGCCTTGAGTCTTATAGCCGCGAGTCCTGCTTGTCTTTTCACTTCCAGTTGTACTGGTGTTTTGTTTAGAATTGCTTCGATGGCAGCGGTCAACGAGGAGTTTTGTGCGCCTGTTATTCCAAGGCATGACAATAGTTGCTCTTTAGTGAGCCTGTCGGCTACATATTTTTTATCTATCGAGTTCCACCATACTATAATGCCGTAAAGAAGAGTTGTTTTCATTACACAGTTGTATATCCAGTGGACTTGTTTTTGTTTCAGTCTTCAGGATTTTCCAAATGCCCTCCTGCATATCCAATATGCCATCATGGCTTTAGTAGTGCGTTCCTCCAGGCTTTTCCTCTAGTTTAGTTTCTTTTCGATTATCAACCCTAAGTACTTTACGCTGTCTTTGCTTTCAAGTTTAGTACCTCCAATCTCAGGGATGTGGAATAATAGAGAGTACTCAATCGATATGCAAGTATTTGGATTTTGGAATTTTATGATGTAAACTCACTGTTTAACATTTTAGAGGCGGGTCTGTTCCTACATTCTCAGGACCCGATCCTATTTGGGAATGTATGCAAATAAGGCTTTCATTGTCTACGTTTTTTTTTTCATGAACACAGTCAAAGAAGGAGTGTCTCCAAAGGCAGTTGGTGCCCTCTTAATATTTCTCAACTGTAGACTAACATTTTTTTGTAGTTGCGGGTCTCTAAATTTCCGGAAAAAAACCATACGACACTCAGGCTTCAGGAGAAGCTCACCGTCTCACAAAGGAAGGAGTAATATTCTTAGTTTTTGCCACGCTATTTAGTTTTGATATTAAGAGCTCTGGAGAGCTGTTAGTCAAGCCAATTAAGACTACATAAAACCGCAAATAAAATATTCCAATATATTTTGTCCCAACAACACAAATACTAAATATGAGCACCGGAAGCAGTCAGTCTTTTCATTTCCTTAGGATGATTAAGTACGAACTTGCTTTGCGACATTTCCTGCCCTGAATGTCATAATATCGAAGCGAAAGCATAAATTATTATTATTATGAAAATCAGAGAATTTAACGCAAGCTGTCAACGTTCTTCCGTAGATTTATATTTAGGTATAAAAACAACCCTCCGATATTCTTAAACAGTGAAATATTATTTTCCATATTTAGATATCTTATACGCACACATTACATCAAGGAATAACTGAATAAAAACGAATTTACTCCATTAGACAAGGTCAAAGACATAAAGTATTTGATTTAGGTTGACTATCAGGACATATCCCCCTTAATGGGTATACTTATTGATCGGAAATACTTCGACTTCGAAGCTTGAATAAAAATACTCAAATCGGCATATTTTTGTATAATGAGATACTTGTCCTTTGAAAGGACAAGAAGAGCGAAATTTTTATGCTATGGAGGCAATAAATTGTATGCAAGAAGGCACATAATCTTAAGAAGAGTTCCTCGCATTTACTTTTGTATTCTTCAAATCCCGTTTTCGATCCGAATTTGTATTAATTTTTAATTTTAATTTGTTTCAAGGGAGTAGAGAAAACATTTTTCTTTGGACTAGAATGTCAAATAGTTGTTTTTCAAACGCAAAGTTTGAGGAGATGTTTTGATGAAATAAACGAAGGATGTTTAGCTATATGGCAATTGGCTTCAGAATGTCGCATGAAGGTCGTAAGGTATTTTTGTTACTAATATGATATGAGTTGAAAGATACTGATGTGCACCAGATTATTATTGTTTGTAATTCTATTCCACTATTTCTATATTTCCACTATGTTTGTTAGAAAATTAATACAACAGTATTTTTGCGAGTGACCATTCTTTACAACAGTTCTATTAATAATAAAAGCAGTGAACTTATACTGCCGTTCATAAGTATCCGAACAATACGTTCCGTCCGAGAAATTTATATTCTTTGTCTTTATCATTTCAATAATTAAAATTTATTGTAAACAACTTCATTCACATTATATAGGCTAATGACTAAATGAAGTGAACAATATTGACATAAAGATTTGGGTAATAAAATTAAATAAAAAGACCTCTTTCCCTCGATCAAATGCGTCGCGTGATTGCACCTCATTGTCCTTTAACCAAGAAATTCTTTCAACAAACGTTTTGATAGTTAGCCTTGTTATCAACTTCCAGCTTGCAAGTTCTTCCAAGGTTTGTCTTTTAATGTTGGCTCTTCAGAACAATTAGTACCACAGTACTTTCTTTCTTATTCTTAATGCTGATACTGGCTGAGTTCGGTGTCGTTACGTTGACTAGTGTTTTAGGCTTAATCTCAAAATGATCAGAAAGAAGATTAGACTTTTGAAAATTCTCTCCCCAAGCTTTTTTTGAAAGCTCGCATCTAGTTACATTTACTGAGCTTACTGAGTCTGAGTTGTGTCTGTCCTTAAACCAATAAGTCTCCCAAGTCAGGTCGATACATCCTTCAATAACGGCATGCAATTATTTTCACTAAATTAGTTGATAATTTTTTGTTTGCACTTGTGAGCGCCACCGAAAATTATGACTTCCTTTACCTTATTGTCTCTTTGGTTTACATTGGAATATGCGATCTAAATGCGCTAACCGTCTTAGTCACTGTCCTTGGAAACTTCTGCTTAGGTCGCTGTATTGTCCCTATTGTTCTTTGTTGAACCTTTTCCTCCACCAAAAGCAGCATTAATTATCTTTTATATTCACAAATACAAAATATGAATTCCAGTGGCAGCAGGGTTCTTTGGAGCTTTGCGGAGACAGTAAGGTAGGTAGTGGGTAGGAAGGAGTGGGTCAGTGCCAATCTATGATACATCCTCTGTCCTTTCAACATAGTAAATATTAACTGGCTTGCAAACATGCTACAAGGATTGTATCGTGGAACAAATTCGACGTTGAATATCTGTTAGCATTAAAAGATTAGTGCACAAAATTGATATGCTGCACGATAAGTTTTAAAATAGGAGTATGAATATAATCTGCATTTCGGAAACGTGGTTTATTTTATTTATTTGTTCCTAAGTATGTTTGTACACAAATATTTAATATCATTCATATACATACATATATGTAGGGCTATATGTAGAATAAGTCATTAGAAGACCAATATGGAACAAAATGGAAAAGTTAAGTTTGATCTTTGAAAGTTAAACATTAAATTAAAATTAAAATAAAAATTTAACAATTGAATTGAAGAAATTGAAAAGATAGAAAAGAAAGTTAAGTTGACTAGGTTCATGTTATTATTCTGGAAACGGAAATTACCTGATTCTCTGATATGATTCGAGGGACTATTCAACCACCGTCAAGCTATAACGAACAGAGATGTGAAAGATTTAAATCTTTTGACTTTAAAAATCAATTGACTTCATATATCTGACTCTTCAATTCATAAATTAACTCTACGAACCAGACTTCAATATTTAAATCATCATTCTCTTTGAAGTCTTGATTGGATCAATCTTTACGACCAGTCTTTTGATTTGAAAACAATTGAATGCAATTCTATCGACTGACAGTGCATTCACCGAAGTCACTTTGAAGTCCTTACCATTCTCTTGAAGTCTCCCGCATCTGTTGAAGTCTTTGGGACTTCAACAGATTTTCATTGCAGTCTTTGGGACTTCAAAAAATTTACATTGCAGTCTTTGGGACTTAAAAAAATTTTCATTGCAGTCTTTGGGACTTCAAAGTTTTTTGTTGCAGTCTTTGGGATTTCAGCATGTGAACAGGTTTGAAACAGAAAGAATCACGAATCACACTTTTATATGGCGATTGTTGTTTCGGTACTTTGTCCATTGGCAAAACTCAATTGGGTGTCAGCACTAAATTCAGAGTTTAATGACACCAAAATAGCGGAATTAAGTTCATTAGTGAGAAAAAGAATTGCTTCCGAAAATGATCAAAACTCTGAAAATGAAAAAACAAGCAGTGAACGTAAAATTCCATATTTTAATTTCGGCAATGCAGGCAACAAAATGAAAGCAACCATTTAAAAAGACTTTAATTACTTCACATTCCAGATCAGCTATTAGAATCATCTAATAACTGCTGTTCATCTGTAGATAACGAATATCATGCATATCTTGCCAATCCATCGACATCCATAGAACTCCTCTGCCAATATCCAGGCTTGAAAAAAACATTTTTAAGGTTTAACACTCCACTACCTGCCTCAGCAGCTGTGGAAAGGCTGTTTTCAGTTGCTGGTCTGCTGAATACGCCTCGGCGAGGAGCCCTTTCGGACTCCAATTTTGAAAAAAATTGTTGCTTCGGGAAGTTAATAGTTTGGAAAATTGTTAAATATGTAATTTAAAATATGTTAATTCTTAATTGAAATAAATTTAATTTATTTACTTTCATTTTATTAATTGCTCTTAGTACGACTCCGTCCCCATCCTCATCCCCTCCTCCCGACGCGAACACAGCGTACTCCTCTTCCTCTAAACCTAAAAGCCCATCATACTCCATATAAAAGTGTGATTCGTGATTCTTTCTGTTTCAAACCCGTTCACATGCTGAAATCCCAAAGACTGCAGCAAAAAACGTTGAAGTCCCAAAGACTGCAATGAAAATTTGTTGAAGTCCCAAAGACTGCAATGTAAATTTTTTGAAGTCCCAAAGACTGCAATCAAAGTGACTTAGGTGAATGCACTGTCAGTCGATAGAATTTCATTCAATTGTTTTCAAATCAAAAGACTGGTCGTAAAGATTGATCCAATCAAGACTTCAAAAAGAATGAGAGATTTCAATGCTGGAGTCTTAGTAATCATATGAAGTAAATTGAATAAATCACAAATCATGAAATACTTTCTGAGAATTCAGGGATTGCATTACAAAAGATTGCAGTCTTTTACAACTCTGATAACGAAGAACTGTCGTTCAAATATCAGACGACATCTCACAATAGAACACTTAGTGTGTTTTACATTCATGCTGACGATTTAATTTAAAAATTAATAAACTTACATATGTTAACTACATAGTTTCAAAACTCACCCTACGAAGTGGTGCCTCTCGGTTATATCAACGTATCAGGATGTGATAGGATTTGAGAAACATCCGATTCACAGTCTTCTTCCAAGAATGAAATAAAAGCACTCAAACTTTAACTTCTGTTTCTATTGTTATTCTAAATTGTCTTCATTTTTAGATCAAGATTTGTAAATTCTGCAATGACTTGTAATCTAGTGACTGTTCATCGTCCCCAAATACATAAATGGCTTACTGGTGTTAAAAAAAAGAGCTTTCTCATTTTACTCGTTAAACAGACATAAAATTCAAATTACAGAAGTCTAATAATTCCTTTGATTGTACGGCGACACGTGACTTTTTAGCAAACGTACCCATACAATTATACAAGTGCACACCGCTCTCCTTTTAAGGTCGGCAATAATAAAATTAACACCCAGGTTACACAGCTTTCAATCAATATTACGAGCCCTTAAGAGACATAAAAAAAAACAGATATCCATTCCCTTCTTTTCAAAATTCTTTTGCGGGAATCTGAGAAGCAAATCAATTACATCGAAGGCTACAATGATTCCGTAACAATATACTATAAGGTAGATTAAAAAGACCATAGCCTTACATGATACATCCTTGGTAAGATGATATTCGTTTCAAGTTTCTAAAAACTTTTCGGTAAATGTGTTTAGGTTTTCCATCGATGGCAAGTATTATAATTTAAGATACTTTAGGATTAGATTATCTATTAGATTATCTATTTATTTATTAGTGATCCTGATTACTTTTGAATTCATTCACTATTATCGCTTGGAAAATAAATAAGAAATAAAACTCAAAAACTATGAACCTAAGTTTAGTATTTCAAGTAGGCAACTTGTTCTCTTAATTATACAATATATATACATGCAACTTTTTCCTTTTCTTTATATTTAATTTAAATTATGTTTAAAATAAATTTATTTATTATTCTTTTATATATGAATAATAAAGTCACAGACTTTATCTCTCCTGGCAGTCGTTTAAACTTCTGCAAGCCTATGCGCAGCATGCCGTTTTGAGATTCTTCTCTGGTGACGAAATTAATTGTAATATCCTCCGCGTTCCTTAATGGATATGGCTAACTATCAACTAAAAAGTTTCCAAATAAGGATTTAACCCTTTTTTGTAAATAACACTCAAACCATTTGAAAACTTTATTATTATAAAGAAATAATCTATGTAGCTTGTGGCACCATCCAGTTGAAACCACATGTCGTCTAAGTCCATATCATCAAATTAGGGCCGAAAATGGTCGGTAATCACGGCGCGATACCGCTGGCCATTCACAGCTACATACGTGACGATCGTTTTCGTCAAGGAAAAAGTATGGCCCAATAACGCCGCCGGTATGCAAACCGCACCATACATTTCTTGTGGATGATGTGGTGATTGATGAATCAAATGTGGATTTTCACCTGACCAATAATGTTAACATATTTTGCTTATTGACGAAACCATTGAGCCGATGAAATTCATCATCTTGGTGCATCTTCTCCAAAGCCCCGTCAGAGAACGTACGTCGCTTCAAATGGTCCATCGGCGTCAATTACTAAGTCAGCTTGATGGGTGTAAGCCAAGATCTGTTCGCAAAATACGCCATAATGTGATCTGAGCGATGCCCAATTCTTGAGAACGCCGTGGAATTGACTGATTTGGATCGCTTGCACGTTGACACGTTGACCAACCCGTTGTTTCACTGACACGGCAACATCACACAACGAATATGTAGACTCGAATTCAATATTTCTTGTTTAACAGCTGATCATGACTTGATTTCAAACTAAGCTTTATAAAACTAATATCATCTGACCTATGATATGTATTTAATTAACTTATTGTTTTATTGTCTATTTATTTAGTTATTCAACTATTTATTTATTTATTTATTTATTTTTTATCTATTATTTACTTATTCACCTATATAAATATATTTATTTATATTTATTGCTTTTAATAAAATAATTTATTTATTTATTTATTAATATATTTATCTTTTTTTTTCTTATTTTTCTTTACTTATTTATTTAGTAACAAATTCATTAATCTATTAATATATCTATGTACTTATTAATAAACATCTGAATCCTTACCTCTGTTGCCCTGGGCAACTTAATTTGATGACTTTACTTTACCCTTTAAAGTTTATTTAAATAAACCGGGAATTACCTGGTCAAGATTTCATATTTAACATTCAGTCCCCAGTTAAGCCTTGAGTTTACTTTCTCACAATTAATGCACTGTACTAAGATATTACTGATATCGTTTTAATCACCCTGGGCATTTTTTAAATATGGAAATTCTAGTAGTAGTAGTAACGGTGTTATGGATGAAAACGTTAAATGAAATATCTCAATATCATATTATTCTTTTAAAAGTGTTCATACTAAAGCCTATATTAATAATGGATCAACTTTGAGGACACATGCTTCGGTATGAATGTGCACAGCAATATGGCTACGCTTTTGGTGTTAGCGTTAAGATGACAGTTCAGTGACAGTGACAAAGGTTATGCAAATAGCAATTACGTCTCTTGTCTGTCATAAGAAAATGTATTTCCAGTTGAAAATAAGTCTTGATGGATAACTTAATTTATGGTTTACAAACCCTGGTTATATTATAGTTCTATACGAAGCATACATTTTTTGAGTTCAAAAATAATTCGAAAAACTCCTGAAGTAAATAGAAAAAATTCAGATCTTAGTTAGTTTCATTGCAGTATTTCAGAAAAGGTTCAATGCAAAATCTTATAAATGCATATCTGCAAGACAACTTGTCGGTCTCCAGATCAGTTAACTGTCAGCCAACTCCAATTTTTCACTTTTTATGTTTTTTCCATTTGATTTAACCGGTATATAGTATTAAATGGGAAGAACTGTCTCCGAACTCGGAGGAAGTAAACGAAAGGGATTTGCATTTATTTTATTCTTGCCTTTATTGGTTCCAGGACCATCCAGAGTATGGTCGGTTTTTGTTTAAGCATAACTGTACAATACGTATATGTATAGGAAGTTCATTATTTACATACTACAATTTATTATAAGAGATGTGAAAAAATGTTGCAAATTACCAATGTACGAATGCACGATGAAGTGCAAATGAAGGTTTTGGGTAAGTCTCTTCCTGGAGAGAAGAACGCTTCTTGGTAGCACATTTATTGAAAAATTCAATGCTGGAAGATAGAGTTGATTTCAATAGCTTTTGTAGATTGACAATATATTAGTTATAAAAACAATGAAAACAAGGAACAATTTTTTTGTTCAATTGTTCAGAACTTGGAAAAGAATTATTCGAAAATGAGTTTTTTTTCTACTATTCCAATAAAAAGAAATGTGGGATTATTACAACGCTGTTTGGCAGTTCCTGCACATGTGATCAGCTGATGGGAAGCACATTCACATAAAGGCTTTAAAAATTTTAAGGGGTTATTTCAACACCGTCATGTTGACTGTGTTGTTGTGAAAGAACATCTGACACAATCGTTCTTAAAATTGCAGCTTAAATCAAGCACTTATGAACGAAAGAATTCACGTACCACAACCAAGCCGTCTTAGAAAAGAACAGTCCTTATTATATCATCGGCGATGACATATTTTGAAACTTTTTGACGACATGCAGCAGAAACACAAGTCTAACAACTCCTTTAGAAGTGTTTAAATACCATTTGAGTCGGATAGGGTTTAATGCGAAAATGTCTGTTGCGAGACTAGCTGCACTTATTGTGATTTTTCACAGACTAATAGAAGTAGCATTGGATACATGTGAAATTTAAGTGGAATCGTGTTGCGTTTTACATATGTGTCTATCTTAAACAAAAAATAATTACAAATAACTTGGAGCGGGAGAACCAACCGACAGCGATTCGAAAACATAAAAGGTTTCAAACTTTAAGGAAATCGTAATATAAATGAAAAGATGCAGAGATAAATATGTATATCAAGTTCTTGAAAATGTTTGCAAATAGTGTGTAACAGACTCTGATGTTCCATTTGAGAGGGAGAAAATAAAAAAAAATGGTTCTATAAATAAATTGTTCGCTTTTAAAAAAAAAAGTTATGTTAACGTTAAATGCTTAGTTTCCAAAAAAGATATCAGCGTCCAACAAAGCCACAGGCTGTTCTATCGTCAAGCAATTGACAAGCAACTGAGACTTTTTCCAAGGCTTTCGCATAAAAAGCGCTATATCGTCGATGCCTAAGATGAAACTGAATTTGATGCTGAAGTTGAAGCTGATGATGATGCTGATGCTTATATTGGTCCAGTCATAGCAGGTGTCGCAGTTTGCGATGATCGGGGCATCAAAACTTCTTCCATATGACTGCATACACACTGCGAATCTTTGTGATCTCCTTTGGCCGTATCAACGCTGGAATTCTGGGAAAAAATAAACATTAAAAAGTTTCTAGCCAAAAAAAAGGTCAATAGGGTCTTCATAGGTACATATCGAGCCCTAAACGCAAAATTATCGCAAGCGACAATTTCGCCGGAATTAAGCTCCTTTCCATTCGATGAATAACAATAATGCGCATTTAGCCTCACATTATTTTACTCATAAATATTTCCAATCCATAGTTACAGAGAGAATAATATTACCGTAACCAACGACAATTTCTGAATTTTTATGGCAAACGCTAGAAGATGTCGCTTGCACTAAAACTAAACTGTTCTGGTAGGAAAAACATTAACCAAACCTCTTGCGTCCGCTGGTCAAACTTTGGACTGAATTTTCTCCTTTAGTTGATGAAAAGGTGAATGTAATTATATTGAACACCAATTCGTTTTTTTTTTTTTAATTTTGGAACGCAAAATCATGATTTATGCCCTCTGTGAATATTAAGTTCTAATCGAAAAGTGTTAGAAGAGCAGAGCCAGAACCAAATTTTTTCACATCACATTTATCAGCTCAAAATAAGCCAGTTCCAAACAGTGTCGGCGGCGGAAAAGGCAAGGTTATAATCTTTTTCATATGATAATTTTTGATCCTTTGGCAACGTAGTTATAAGTTTACTAATCCAAAGAGTTTTAATCTTCTTAATATTCTGACTAAGCTATTGCTGTTAAGCAAATGATTAATTTCTTCGTTTTGATGGTTCTGAAGTCTTAATGCCTTCTTGCTACTTTTTTGACTTCGTCAGGCATCATTTAAATTTTAAGACCTCTGTATAGAAAAGTGTAACGAACATACCATGGCGCATTTGCAAAATTGCGTAGTTTTTTATTTTGAAACAATTGAATTTTATGTATATTTGTTTTGTTGATGCATCCCCACAGCAGTAGACCATAGGTGTAGATTGGTTAATAGACTTGTAAAGCAATAAATTTTTGAATGTTTACAGGCGGGAGTATTTTTCTATGAGCCAATACAATTTGTTGTCACGAATGTTAAGCTCTTCTCCAGTAATAGTCATGTATAGAAATTTGTTTAAATGTTGCTTATGTTCTCTTAGTGAAATTAATATGAAAAAAGTTTTATTCATTTAGTATCTAAAATCAAAATAATGACCAAAATAGTTTTCCGTTATAAAACATCGAGCTCAAGAGGGTCGATAAAAAAGTCCGGGGTGACATACAAAAAGGTATATACAAAAATCGTTAAAATATGAAAAATGATTTTACTTCGTCAGGTGTAATTTCATTAGACGACGTTAAATTATTCTCATTTAACTTGCAAATAATATTTTTTTGTTAATCGTAGAAGAATATTATGTAGCCGAGAAATATCCTTAGCACAACATTGTAGTACGCTTTGGTGGCAGCGGGGGGCGAATATATGTACTCTCTATTTGGGCTCTACAATTTTTCTATGTACACGAAATCTACGAACTCGAAGCCGCAGGTGACCGTAATAAAATTTCTCTTTTAAAGTTGGAAAATAAATTAGGAAGTGTCATTTCATTTGAAATCTTTGTTGCCTTTTACTTTTATCGTAACCGTTACAAGATTGCTCACTAAATTTCGAGCATGACAGCGAAAATATCGCAAGTGACCAAAACTTCTGTTATACGCTTATAAGAATATCGTAATTAATGTCATTGAATTCCATGCTCCCGAATAATACGAAAACCGAATTGATTGTGAAGTTAACACGAAAACTAAAAATAACGTCTGGTGTAAAAATTACTTTTTGTATCTTGCGATCAAAATGCATACTACGTATTACAAAAATATTTAATTTTTTTGACTTCATCCACGCTTCGTCCAAACTCACGCCAATGTTGACACAATGCGGTTCTTTAGCTATCTAGACTACTATTTTAGATGCTCCTGTTGTTCCAAAGGCACTCGAATTGCACATATTTAAATGGTTTTATTCGGCATTAATTTTAATTCTGTTTTTTCAACTTTCTATTTGTTTCTCAAACGCTGAATCGCAAACTCGTGCCAAGCAATGTAAAAATATTCGAAAGTGACAAGTCGACATCCTGTCATAACGCGACTAACGGATTTAAGCACAATCTAGACATTTAAACTTACTAAAGTTTTAATTTGTTATTTTTTTAGGTAGTTCTTTTTTTTCGAGAAAGGTACCAACATCATATCTGGTCTGACCGTGACCACAGTCCACAGTCAAATGCACAAATTCGCGCTAATGATAAGCACGATGATCCGATTTGCGTAAAAATATTGTTTAAAAGGGAGTCAAGGACCCCACCCAACGGAAATCGTGATGGGAGATGGGTGATTGATGCTCACGTAACATATAGTATGTGCGTATGGATTGGGAATTTGGCGCAAACATTCACCTACACAGGTTGCCGCAGTATATTATATCTTCAGTATTGTGACGCTTCTTGAGCACATAAGTCGCGCTAGGTATAGTAAGCTTTAAAGCATACCAAAAATAACAATGATAGCATGATGTGCAGCCAATAGAGACCGTATGTTGAAAACGGCACGTCGTAATCGACGTTGGTTGCATGTTGGTTCCAGGAGCAAATGAACTTATTTAAGTGGTCTCTCTCCTCTACCATGATAAAGTATTTTGAGCTGTTTGGACATTATCAAACAAACAGCATTAATTGAATTGAAAAATATCATTTTATAATCTTACTTGACAATCCATTTTCACATTACCTAGGTCAAACCCCAACTAGAGGAGGAGAGGAGAGGAGAATTTAATAATAACAAAATAAGCAGTGCAATACTGATCGAACACCCTGAAATTTTAATGCCGTAAAAACATCTTGTTGCGAAGCTCTTTATCACCAATACCGTAGATTTGGGCCAGCATTTCGCGCCATTAACAGTTACCTTCTTATATTCGATAGCCAGTATAATGAGTGATCTATTCGTCAATTTGAACATTTCTAGCTGTTCAAAATTTTCACTTGCTTGAAGTATTATTTTCATTTAGAAAAAGTCTTTATTTTGTAACAAGCTTTGATCTAACATGCAATGTACAGGAACGTTTGTTCAACTCAAATTTTGCAACTGAATTTTGAAGCATTTATTCTCAACCGCTGCGCCGTTAATTTAGGCGAGAACGAAATATGCAATACCTAATTTTTTGAAAATTTTTCAATATAACCTCCGTCGTCGGACATATTGTCAGCCCTGTTGATATGTGAATCGAATGAAATAGCTTGAAAAGTGGAAATCGATAATATGATTTACGTAGTTTCAAAATGGTGTCATCAACAAGATGGCAAATTACATATTCTCTTCAACTCTCTTGGCCTCCTCAGCATAGATGCAATATTTTATTTACACATTCAATTTGATTTGTGTTGCCAAAATATTACCGTCCTTCAGTCTGCCAGTTTCTGATAGATAGATAGTTTAAAAACATGCTTGAATTATAAAAAGGAACTAAAACTTAAAAAATAACTCTCAATTTATAAAAAAGAAAACCCCAAACCTGGCTCAAAAAACGCACTTACTGATGTTTACTTACATAAAAAAGAGTCACGAGTAATCAGCGGTTTCGAGGTGCTTGTTTTTCACATGGCTTATGGGTGCACTAGTTTACTTCACAAATATAATAACAAAACCGACACGATGTCAGATCTTTGTCAATCGTACTAATTTGATTAACTTATGTCCAGTTTCTTCATACATTTTATGTATTTATTTAGCAAAATTTATGTTTATAGTTTTGAGGAGGAGGGCAAAGTTCTGTTTGTAGCTGATTTAGAATCATCAAAAAAGTTGCCCGGCTTAATGATTGGGAATCCAATGGTAAAATATCGGGAAGTCAATAAATTCTTACATCCGCAAAGCTTGAACAAACCAAATCAAAACCATTTGGATATACTACATTTTAAATTTTGAGTCGAATTCGCTCTAAATCAATTATATAGTATATCACAAAAGTCACTACCCGAAAGTTGAAGTGAAGTGAGTCCCTCATTGAAAGGAAAGCCGGAATCATTGCTGGCCCACTTCGTTCTTCATCTGTCGCTCACCACCCTTATTTTCAGATACACGCGTAGGCATCGAGTTGAAATTAATACCAAATACTTATGATTGCGGTCACTAAAAATCGATATTCTAAATCGACGCAGTCAAACAATATGGCTGTTATTTGCGCATATTTTGATACTCGCAAGAAAATCAAAACATTAAAGGTTATACATTCAAATAAAAGCATGAAAACACTTTGACACTCAATTTCCGTTATGGATGAACTATTTATATACCAACAAGCTTGTACGGAACCTTCGTTGCGGGAGTTCGGCTTTTTTTCTCCTCGATACTTTTATCATTAAAGTCAGCATGTGAAATAACAGCTATCAAAATATACCACAAAATAGTTTGGTTTCAGAACGGCACTATCACTTTAAACACTATAAAATCAGAATATTGTTCAATCGAATTTAAAACCAAAATGAAAGTTCAAGCACTCACTTGGCATAAGATTCGGCTTTTGAAAAGGTTTGACTTTAAGATCTAATTTCTAAGAACTTTTCAATCAATATAAAGGTTTTCTTAGCAAAGGTCCTATTCGATTATGCTGCGGTTAAATTTGCACGAGCTATGGATCAATTTAATGCTAAGAGCACATCAAAGGAGACGTCTTTTTGTATTTTCTTTCCTTTCCCTATCTCTACTTAAGGCCCAACATTCTATATGATTAAACTTTAAAGCATTACAGATAACATCAGGAGTGTTTTGAATTATATATAGATTTCCTAGAGGTAGAAAATCACTTTTATGAAGCCTTTTTTCTTGAAATTACACTCAAACAAAATTAATTGAAATACCGATTTCGGTGAAAAGTGGTTTCACTCTAAAAAAAAATGCTTCTTGCATATATTGTAGTATGAGCACATGTCGATAAGATATTTAATTTCCTCTAAGAAATCTGTTTATTTCAAAAAATGTCATCAAACCTTGAGATGACAGCCGGTTTCATAAATAACAAATTCAGCTAAATCAGTCTTGTTTCTAACAAAGTTATTTGACCCTTTTCGTGTTTGTTACTCCAAAAAAATAAACAGGTCTTTCATGTCTGAAAATGTTCTTAGAAGTTCAAGAACAGGTCTATGTTTTATACTTGCGTCCTTTAGATCCTTATCAGAAGTCAAGACAACCCAATGAAAAACCCCAAAAGCTAAGCCATCAGCCAATGGCTAACCTTTTAGTTTATCAATGTTAATCAGTAGTTTGTCCCAGACAGCTTATGGGACAAACAAAGCCAAAACTTTTTCATCCACTTAATGTGTTAAAAAAAAACACAAAACAACTTTGTGTCTCTCGGGAGAGTTTTCTCTGGAAATTAATGATTCTATTTCATGAAGGATATTCACGAAAGGACCGTCCATTTTTTTCAAACGATTCAAGTTAATGGTGAACAATAGTCGTTGAGTTCGACAATCGATGAAAGATAATTCGGCAGAACGTGGCGGCGAGCTGTAGTTAATGAAAAAAGATACAAATCGCGTTATACGGAACTTCAAATGTACATTTCTGACATATGTCAAGGGGACGGGGTTGGCGAGTGTTTAAGCTATGAATTTGTGTTATGATGTTAACAGTTTGCCACTTGTTAACGACACTTTGACCAAATTACTCGCCAAAGCGTTGTGTCATGAACATCGAGGGCACATGTCACATATTTTTTCTTCTTTCTTCCCGACAGAAACAGGTAAATTAATAATTGACTGATTGTTGTCGGTTATTTATCACTGATAACACGGAGTGGGAGTTAATCTAACGAATTTTGGACAAAAAAAAAGCAATATTATGAGGAGAGCTGAGCTTAAGGGTCATTTGACTATTAGATACAACATCAGAAAGCGCCCGGCTCTGTATATTTCAGGGAGTTTCGACACTTTAATATCCTTTTTTTATTTTTGGTTTACAAAGAATGTTTGAAGAATAGGTTAAGAGTCGACTTAACGGTGTTTAATATTTATTGTATATGTCCTTAAAATAATTCATCTGACAATAGACCCCGCAAGGAGAAAAGAGAACTGGAGAAATTGAGGCGAGTGGTTCTACTTCCCGGAAGAGATGTGTGCATTATTACGAGTGGATACCTCTAAATCTCATATAACAGGTCAATGATCGGTTCGTTCTCCAGGAGAAAATTTTTGCCTCATCATTTCGGACTAAGGCAGAGCATTCGCAATTCAAATCAACATTTCTTCAGCCCGGAAAGTAACTGAGTCGGTCCTTTTCCTGCTCGCTTCATCGATTTTTTCCGCAACCATGGACTACAAAAATGTGTCAGGTAAAATGAAAAAATGCAAAGGAGCAAAAGAAATAAAAACGCCCACATTCGCAGAATAGGTCCATATCTGCTTATCTGTAATGCACCACCTTTCCAGGTTTTGAAATCGGCAAAGTCGATTTCTGAAATTGATTGTCTCGGCCTTGAACCTCGACCTAGTCCGAGGGCCGAGGCATTTTTAAGTTGCATTTAGTAGTTCGTATTCCTTACCTTGTTTTAGATAGTGGCTATTTTTCCCGGAGAAGGTGAAGAGCATTTTTTTTAATGGCTTTGACGGGCAATTATAATCGTTGTATTGAGAGTTTTTTTTTTTACAAGTTTCCTGTCAGATAAGAGGTGAAAATTCTAACAAAAGTGTGCCTCAGTTTGTGCATCCTTAGCTTGGGAGGCAGATAGAAATGTGGAGGTCGACAAAGCATGTTGATTCCTAAACCTTACGTTGGTCGTTACAACTGTACATAAAATACTTTCTACCCAATCGTTTTTCTGAGTAGCTGTTTAAAATTGATCTTTTTTGCACTTGATGCAAGTTATTGTGTATTTTAATTGATTGGAAAGACGGCTGGTCTACACCCGTAGACCACGCGACCAAACGTGCAACTTTTTTTTCCGTGCGGTTATACCTTTTTTTCTGGTGTTGATATTATTTACTTCCTTTTAGTTTTTGAATAGATATATTTTTTGTACTGCAGAATTAAATATGTTTGAATAAAAAAAAGGCGTACAATTGTTCGAAGAGGCGTAAAGTGAAGAAACTCTGTTCGACGAAGGTTTTTATGAAACATTTAATCTGGAGGCTGATGTAGAAGAAGTAATCAATTGAATTGATCGTGATCCAGAATCTGAAGAAGTATATAAATATTGAAATATATGCCATACAAGAATATTCTGCTAATAATTTTTATCTTGGGAAAGACAAGACAACTTATTCACGTTATGCCACAACAGAGATAGATGTACGCTCTCTTCGGAATTATATTTTTGCCGGATCTTTAAGAGACACATACGATGATATGTTCATACGATGTGGGAAATTCCAAATTAAACGGAATAGAATTATGTTATTTTTCAAGGAGCGAAAAAAGGTTCCGATTTCTCTAACGGTGTCTGAGGTTTGATAATGTAGAAACCAGGAATCAAATGAGTGAAATTGACAAATTAACACCTATGAGAGAAATAATTGAGCTTTTTTTTGCTAAATTTTCAACAACATTTTTTTCCAAGTGAGTTTCTAACATTCGATGAATAGTTAATAGGTTTTCGAGGTCGTTGGTGATTTAAACAGTTCATACCAAGCAAGCCAGCAAAATATGGCATAAAGATGTTCGCATTAGTAGATGCCAAGACATCCTTTACTTTCAATTTGGAAACTTATGTGGGAACTCCACCTGATGGGGGGAGGCATAAATCTCCTATTTGTTAATGATGATGATTTGCTGAAGGGAAAATACTCTTTGAATTTCAACCAAACAGGAATCGAGAAGAAAAATCATCACAACTTTGGTGTCATACTGCCCGCCATCATATAATGTCACGAGACTTCCTTCAAAAATTAGCATGGGAACTCATTCGATCTCAAATCATAGTGAAGTCAAACATTTTGCAAACTACCCTGAGATATGAGGCGGCGAGCACGGATCCTGTTGGGAACAATTGACGTTCTACCCCTACCACCTGCTGAAAGACCAAAAAACTCTGTTGGTCGCTGTCATACTATATATAGTATGTCCAAGAAATCAAAACAAGTCTTCAAGATCGTTTTGCGTAAAATGTGGAGGTTATACTTGTTAAGATGTTTGAACAACTAAAACAGTTCCATTTTTAAGAGAGACTTTGTCCGTGAAAGTCTTAAAAAATCAATTTTTTTTAATACGGATTCTAAATGTCGAAGCATTTAACGGATTTCGAACGTTTACGATATTTTAAACGCGTTTAAAATTGACACCATCAGCTCGCTCTGACCCTTCACGAAGCAAGGAACGAGCACGCGGAGAGGAAGGTGACCGACGCAGCAAAAAAGGCCTGGATTGAGCAGCGGGAGATGTAAGCGGCTCAACATGAGCAGCTAGAAGAAGGCCTCTATGGAATTATTACAAAACTTTAAACACGTTTTTCTCGAAAACACGTTTTCGTTTTCTCACATATCGATCTGAAATTTTGACAGCATACTGAGAAAATTGTCTTCACGAAATGACGGATCGTTTTTTCGATAGATACATTTTTGCACGTATTACTTATCTTTTTATGTGAAAAAAACCGCGAAAATACTTAACCCATCCGTTGTTCTATGAAATGGATGGTCATTTATGACGTTCTGTATATCATGAATAAAAGCTAGTCAAAAACCGGCCTCAAAGTTTTACTCGTTTCCTTTGAAAAAAAATAAAATGTAAACACCTGAAATATGGCACTCTAAGGACAAAGTCTCCCTTAAGCTTTTAATTATTCATGTGTTTGTGGAATTTTTTTTGTATTAAATGTTTTTTTCTAATAATTTTGTATTTTTTAACTTATATGATAGAAAAGTTTTTTGTTCTTGAATTCATAAAAAATATATTTATTTAAAAAAAAAAGTTGATACAATTACGTTTTTTTTTCATAACTTACAAAAAGATTTATATTTACTTATAGAAAATAGACCACATTTTTGGAAATATTCCACCAACTTATTTAGAATATATTATTGCATTTGAAATGTAAGACTATACTATATGTTCCATAGTAAAAAAAATATGGTCTACGATTGTAGACCACGTGGCCAAACTCGTCACGAATAAAAACGCGATCAACCAAGGGTTAACCCGTTTTCTATTTGCCAGTTCGATATATTTAAGAGTATCCAACCTCATTTATTATTCTTATCTTAAGTCCATCCATGCGATTTGCTGTGCAGTTCCCATAGGAACTCGTTGTCTTATGATCCAATTGGGGTTAGTCAAAGAATAAACCGGCATTTGTTAAAAAATGTATACGCATTTTTTTAAAGCACAAGAGTTCTATTTTCTCAAATTTTGAATTTTGTGACCATTCATCTGTTGCAAAAATTATAACTTTCATTTCGGAAAAGGTAAGTAAGCACTGGTCACACTTTGTTCTGATATACGATGTAGCTACCTCGAATATAAAACGGGAGTTAATTAGTTAAGTTCAATCGAAAATAAGCTGCTTCAAATGAGTGCCCATAGCTCTAATGTTCTGCATCGTACTGCTGATTTGTGTTCAATCTAAGTTCGAGAATGAATTTTGATTTTTATTGATTGTCTCACCTCACAGTTTTCAAAACCAGCTATGTTTCCTGATCTGCATATACCATTTCCAACTTTCTAATCGCATAAACAAATAGGATTTTGTGGTTTCTTTGTATATGTGAATTCGGTTATGAATTGTTTGTACTCATGGTGAATGTAAAGTCACCCATTGAAGCTCATTTGAGTACCATAAGGTATAGGAAGTGAAAGAACTTCATCGACTGTTGTCTGATATCAGGAAGCACAGTAGCAGAAGAAGAAGACCAATCATTATTCATCCTATCTGATTTGTTTCGCTCTGAGACTGATTTAGCATTCATATGAAGGATAGAAGTCTAAGGCCGGGTATGTATGGAAGTGGCATGCTAACTTTTTCATATGAAGGTAAGTGCTCATTTAGAAGCTTCAGCAACATGAGCTCGTTCAGTATTTAAACTAGTCCATTCGGAGAGTGCACTGAGATTATTATTTATTAAATATATCAGAACATCTCAGGATATACTTCTCATTGGGCGTCTCATTGTTTCGAAATTGTTATCGGCATGTTGTCGGCATGCCAAGATAATTTTTTTGCTAAGGCGAGCTTAGTGAATATTATGCACTTCGAGATTTACAAAAATGTACATACTTCGCATTAGTTATCCTTGCATTTTTCTGTATTTCGGTTAGAAAAACGGTATACAGTACAGTAAGTTGAATTGCAGGGACTAATTTCTTACAATATATAATACACGACTTTTAAACTCTGACCCACAATACTATGCTTTTTATCACAATTTCACCGATAAAACAAAAGCGAAGATAATTATTGCAAAAACCATTTTAATATTGAAGTTAATCTGTATTTGGGATATCTCTAAATCCAGCCTGAGATGTTTAAGAGGGACATTTATTGCTTAATGTCCTTCGTAGAAATCAATCAAATAAATTGAAGAAGGGTCTACCAAGCGCTCGCTTCTTTGCCCTAGCAAGGGTCGGACAGGCGCAAGAGAAGTGTGCTAGGGTTTTACTCTCAGCTGTGTTTTTTGCAGCTGCGAGCGCTGAAGAACAGATCCCTGCCTAGCAAGTTCATCGGCCCTCTCATTATCTGGAATGTCGCTGTGACCGGAAACTAATATAAGTGCAATGAACTCACCTTTTAACGACGTTATTTCAGCTCGGTATTCCTGTACTAAATTTGAATGTGAAGTAAAGGAGGCAATAGCTATGATAGCTGCTTGGCTATCAATGCATAGCCTGACTTGGCAGGATATTTGGATGTATTTTGATTTGGTGACATGCTTCCCGGATTGAAAAAATTTCCGCTTAAAAATCGCTGAAATAGTCGGGCAGTGTATAGGCTTTACTGATGTTCAGAGATTCTGAGAACACACCCGCACCGACTCCGCTGCCGTCACTGTAGATTGTATTGTAAAAATCCTTCAATATCTGCCCAGAATGTCAATGTCAATTTGATGGATAAATTCTAGGGACCGTATTGGTGATTATACCAAATCTCTTGGTATAAGATCAAGTATAGTGCTATGACCATATGGTTTTGAATTCGAGCAACCAGACTCTCAGAGCCTAATGGCGCTGTGTGCTGTACTGTTTTTTATGGAGGCATGAGATGCAGCATTACCATCATCTGAGCATCTGATGGAGTCGATCGCAGAGCGCCTGTGGTACCTATGCATGCTTTTCTCTGTTTCTTGTTTAGTTTAATGACGTTGTATCTTTTCCTTATGTGATCCTAAGGATCAACTTTAATTGGAGCCCGCATTTTTTGCCAAAAGTTCTACTGCAGGCGTAAAAAGCTATGCACGCCTTCTTAACTCGCTCATCAACGTTTAGGTTCCGGCTGAGTTAAGGGTCTTAAGTACCGCGTAGGTACTTACAGCTGGTAGACAGAGAAAGCGGTTAATCGTCCAGACGGGGAAGCGGGACGCTGGGTATCTTGGTTTTAGTAGTGAGGAGCATCAGCTCCATTTTGCTTGAGTTGATACAAAGACCGCATTTTGAAGCCCAGGTGCAAACTTTTCCCAGTGCGCTCTGCATGATCTCACTGATAGCAGCCGGAAACTTTCCTGATAGTTAACCATATCATCCGCGTAGCCTACTACTTTTACCCCATCTCTGTCTAATTTTGTTAGTATGTTGTTCATGACAATAAGCCAGAGAAGAGGAGAGATGACACCGCCCTGTCGTGTACCACTGCAAGGAAATTTGATTATATTCCTATTACATAGCATTGCTTGAATTCACCGAGTGCTTAGCATGGTGAATATCCATTGACATAGAAAGTTTTCCATACCTAGTTCGTTTAAGGATTCAAGTATCGCTTTCGTATGAACGTTATTGAAGGCTACTTCTATGTCTGGGAAGGACGAGTAAATCTAGCAATAATTCATACAAGTTTCTTAAGTTACCTTCTGGCATGGAAAACCACTGTTCTATTAACACATCGAAAAGAAATGAAACTAATTTCCTGTGTCTCCATTTACACCTTCAAAACATATCATCACAAAACTGACGCACCTCTCCCCGATAAGGGATAATTAAAACGAATTACACGAATGCCTAAGTGCTTCCGTCCTCATAGAGTTCGGCTGTCGGAGGCTCAAATAATTTACCATTTAAGTAAAAAAGTAAAATTAATTATTTTCTTTCACAGTTAATTGTGTGGTCTTATCGCAAATCTCAATTAACGCAAATGTGCCGCCGTACTGGATATTCCGGTTAACGTTTTTCTTTTGCGCCTTTTCTTCGTTTTTATTTAGTGCACATTTACATTTCCTGTTTCGTAGAGTCTTGCGGAACGTAGACACATTAAGTGTGTATGAATGTAGCAGGAAAGGAAAATCCACCTAAGCCGGAAAGACTTCACAACATTTGGCTGTCGACTGCGAAAAGGGCTTGATGGCAAGGACTTTACTTAACAGAGAATTTTCAACGTTCTTTTTCCATTATTTTTTTGTTTGGTCAAAATTTCTGGGATTATGGAAAATTGCATGCCACTACTACCCTACAGATTATGTTGAAACAATTAAAAACGAGTGTAGGAAGTTTGTGGAGTAAAGTTTGCGCTCTTGCCTCACTACTATGTTGCATAAGCTGTTACTCGAGAGCATGGTGAAACAAATTTATTCAATTTCAAAACGTAAGTAAGGTACAAGGATGTGCATTTATGAATATAAAGGGCAGAAATTATGGCAAATAAAAAAACACTCTGGGAACAAAATTGGAGTAGCTTTGCAGAAGTATTTAAAATATAATTAAAGCCGAAAAAATAAAAATAAAAAGCAACTAACATCTTAAGCACAAAATTTTGAGATTAATTGAAATAAGTGTGTGTTATTTCTCTCTCAATTTGTCCAGCAAGTAAGGCAAGGATATGCCAGCAACAAATTTGGAATGGAATGTTAAGTAAAATCAGTTTTTTTTTTATGGAAAATCAGTAACCACATATTATTTAAATCAAAGCCAAAATTATTGAATAAAAATACATCAGAAAATGTTGGCATTCTTCTTAAATTCATAAAGGACAGCAGAATCTGTTTTGTAATATGCGATTCACAGAGAATTGTTGAAGAATAAGGCTGAAATCTTCACTAACGGGTTGATGGTGTAAGAGTTTCAGTAAAAATATATTTTAATAATAAAATTTAAAATTTTCGGACCACCCTGTCACTGTTCTATGCTCTAACCATTATGTTTTTTATACTTTGATCACTTTAATATAATACCGTAATATCAGGAGATGGTTATGTACATTATCGTTACAGTAAGCATTGATCATGTCATTGATCGCGTCATGCATATTCTTTCGAATATTCAAATCAGTTGTTATAAAGCCTTTTAAGTGTTCAGAAGTGTTCTGGTCTTTTTTTCTTTATGTTTTGTGTTCGTGTTCAGTTTTGTTTCATTACAAAGGTAGTTCGAGTGCCTGGTTCGAGTGAAAAAGTAGCTCTAAAATGAATCTGAGTCAGTCTACATTTTGTTACGTCCGAGGATCGACAGTAGTCTGACTAAGTGGATGGTCGAACTTAAGGAATAACTCGTTCATATTCATGCTTGATTTCCAAGTTCGTACCTCGAAAATAATTTTGTCTACGAAAACTTTTAAGAAATCCAATCCGATTGTCAAAATTTTTTGACTATTCCACCTATGAGTCCGCTACTGGGATATTCTTAGAACCAAGGTTGTGTGTATGTTAACATTTTCAAAGAAAGAAAAATATTACAAGCTAGTGCACTAGTCAATGGGCATGGGACTCATTCCTTTACTGAATATACAATCATATTAAGGTTTGACGAAAATACTGACAGTGTCGTAAAGATAGCATTAAAAGTGTAGGCAGACAACTAAGAAAATGGCCTTTCAATCCTCTGAAAACAAATTCGGGATGGAAGCAAACTTAAAGGAACAGCGAGGCTAAAGTTGAAGTATACAATAGAAATTCAATTGGCATTCTAAATTTATTTATATTTGTATATAAGGCTCCTTCAATATATTCTAGTCTCAAAAATAATTTCTGTTCTGCAAAAAAAAAAACTTAAAACATACGGTTTATTTAAGAAGTTAATTCGTTCACAATTGCTAATGTTATTTTGGTTGTTCAATCACTATCAAGCTATTGTGGAACCAGGAAGATAATAACTCAAAAAAAAATTCTTTCGCGAACCTAAATCTGCTGTTTTCAAACAATACTACTGTGTCCAAAAAATAAGATGACATTGTATTTATTTTGAAAATTCTTTATTTATTCTTCCAAATCAATTTCATCCCCTTCAAAGTAATCCCCTCCCGATGCAATGCACTTATGCCAATGGATTTTCCAATCTTTGAAACACTGGTTGTAGTCACTTTCCGGGATGGCCTTCAGTTCCGTCTTCGCTGCAGCTTGAATCTCCTCTATCTTATCAAAACGGTGTCCCCGGAGCGGTCTTTTGAGCTTGTTGAACAGCCAGAAGTCGCAAGGCGCCATATCAGGTGAATACGGTGGTTGCGGAACGATATGGGTTGAGTTTTTGGCGAAATGATCACGAATTACGAGTGCGGTATGGGATGGTGCATTATCGTGTTGTAAAAACCAAGAATTGTCTTTCCACAATTCCGGCCTTTTTAGGCGGATAGCGTTACGCAAACGACGCATAACGTTCAAATAATATTCCTTGTTGACTGTTTGGCCGGTTGGAAGGAATTCATAAAGCACAAAACCACGATAATCGAAGAAAACAGTCAACATGACCTTGATTTTTGAGCGACTTTGGCGCGGTTTTTTTGGTCTCGGCTCTCCTTTGGCACGATATTCGCTCTATTGATCGGTTGTTTCGGGGTCGTAAGCATAGATCCAAGTTATAATGCGTTTCATGACATCCTGGTAGTCGGAAAGCATTGTTTCACACATTTCAACGCGACGCCTTTTTTCCAAAAAATTCAATGTTTTCGGTACCAGTCGAGAATTGACGCGCTTGAGGCCCAAAGCATCCTTCAAAATGGTATTGACTGAGCCTTTCGATAAGCCAACTTCATCAGCAAGGTCTCTAATCGTTAATCGATGGTTTTTCAACACCAAATCTTTGATTTGTTGGACGTGCGCTTCATCGGTTGAGGTTGATGGTCGCCCAGAACGCTCTTCGTCTTCGACACGTTCACGCGCGGCTTGAAAATCACTACACCACTTGTAAACATTTTTTTTAGACATAGCCTCATCATCAAAGGCTTTCTGCACCATCCTCAACGTATCCGCAGCAGAAAATTGATTCCGCAAACAAAATTTAATGCAAATTCTTTGCTCAATAAATTTCGACATCGCAAAAAACGAAAAACTCACTTTTAGCAGCTCACAAAACGACGCGTATCTCAAACACTTTGAATATATTTTGACATGAAATTTCACATAGATGTCACTGACAGTACTACCCACCTAAAAAGAAAGAAAAATTTCCAAATCCTTCGACGCGCGCAGTTTAAATTCATATGTCACCTTATTTTTTGGACACAGTAGTATATGAGCTATATGGAAGATTTTATAGATAAAATAAGCACGAAACAAGGCCTCCAAATAGAGCTACAAAGAGCTGAAGCCCAGAAGACTGGAATTTAAACAGGATTTGTTGAATCAATTCAAGAAACTTCCCAAAGTGACTGAGGTATTTTAATGAAACAATGAACCCACCTAGAGAGTTATGGATTTACTAAAGAAAGCCCACTTGTGTAGCTACAAAGACATTGGTTTAAATAAAAAAAACCTCAACTTTACTTACTTAACAGGACAAAAAAATAAATCAGAAATCTAGCTGGATAGCCCATTTTTAACCCACAAGCGATTGCCATTCCATTGACCTCACGTCATATATTCTGAAATGAGCTGCATGATTACATGATGAACGTATTCGAACCCACTTGGTTTCTAAACTGATAACAAATTTTTGTGAGAGTCTGGAGCTCACACTGCCGGTTACAACAATGTACGTCCCGAAAAACCGAATTAATATATTATTTCAATAGATATTAAAATGACAGTGATAGCATTAAAGACCGAACTGTCACTATGTATTTGATAGAAATGACACGATCCTGCGCTCGGTAGCGTAACTACTTTAAACGAAATTAAATGTAAAAATAGCGCAATTGAAAAACAAGATTTTTCCAAAAGAGTAGTTTTCCATCCGAGAAGAATACCATTCTGGTAGACAATCAAATAAAGTCAAACGTTGGAAAATCACTCAATCAAAAATGTCTTTAGTATTTTAGTACCTGGAAACACCAGTATTTGACGGAATGATGCAAAGTATGAGAGTATCTGAAACTTTGTTGAAGCAACCATGCCGCCTTCCACACAATGTTACATGTCGTAAGTCAATTAAAAACAAACAGCCCATGTCTCCTGGCTTACTGAAGTAATCATAGTACACAACGCCGTTGAAACCTTTTTACTAGCTTTCTGATTAGATCATCGATCCTTGGATGATTTGACACTCAGCTGAAGCTACTTCCTAGCCATCCTTCTTTCGTGAACCTGCGTTGCGATCATATATCCGACGAAATATATTTTCTTCCAAAGGCGCCTTTAATCAGTTCTCCTAACCCACTGTATTGAATGACTTTGGTCCTCAGGAGTAAGGAGTTTCAACCATATTTGTAGGGACAAATTGAAAAAACATTGGTTGATTAGGATAAGTCTTTGTCGGATCTCAACCAAGGTGTCATTTTTGTAGATGATATTTGTCCCGAGATACATAAACTTTCTCAATACTATAGGCAAAGTTTTGTCCCGGCTGGTGTTCTAAGGATCGATTCCATTTTGACAGCTTGGATTTTGTGTACACGTTAAGTCAAAGACTGTCTCTTCTGACCTTTTCGTTGGCTGTAAACTATGATATCAATATTGCCTCCCATGTTGGCTCCCGCCCATCTGATTAAGAATAAGCCTGAACAAATCACATGACAGCGCATCTTATTGCCGAAATAATGCGTGTTTTCGATCGTCGAAGAAAATAACCAGATCCGTTTTCATATAGTTTCAATTATTGAACTCAGTGCGACGACGGCCTTTAAATCACTGCAGGACATGATGTGATGAAAAAATGTTGCCTATTGTCTATTTTCCGAGCAGGAATTAACGCTGTCTTGCAAAAATGGGAGATATAATTCGGTATTTATTGCCAAACATAAGATTGCCCTATTAGAAAATGGAGCAGATTGAACTGATATTCCAGTGGTCGTAGAATCTTCAAATTGCAACCTATCTGCACAAGCAATGCTTATGCGTATAAAGGCGAGACTATCAGTCACTGTCCGGCTCTCTTGCAATTCTTTGACAATTCTTTGACATTATACGGAGAGAGTGTCTTGAGCCGTTTGTGGTAGCGCTAATAATGAAGCCAGTTCCTAAAAGAGTTGCATGCATAAGATATTTATGTTTCTAAAAGCGCTTTTCATTAAACTCCACAGTTTAAATATACGATTAAATTTATGTACTTTTATTTTAGTAAATTGTCTTATTTACTTTATAGCTAAATTAATGGAAACCTTACTTTACCCAATAAATTCATCACCAAGTTCACTTATTATTCTAACGTTTATCTTTACAAAACCGTCTTATACGCACTGCTAAAACTATTTCAGTTTTAAGCAGATGTTGGTTTTACCAACATACGCAGCCAACTTCCAAAATAATTTACAAATCCAAATTCAACATAATGTATTGCCACAGAGCGTCTTAGTTTCTTTTTCTTTCAACGTGCAATATGAGAAACATGACACAAGTATTTAAAACTTTCGAAACCTCCAGCGGATTCCATTTGCCAACGAATCAAAAGTTGCACGAAACATGGCACCTTAACCCCCAGGGGCTACGACAAAAAACTTTCCCACCACGCAGAAACTTTTCTCGCCAAACATAGCTACTGCATTAAGATCGAGATGCACTTTCGAGCCACATGTCTGAAGTTAAACGTGCTCGCCCAACCCTCACCACACTACCGCCATGTTAATACTAATCAAAATTCCCTCGAATTTTAGATTAAAACACCCTGTCTCCTGTTTTACCATCATCTCTCTGCTTAGTGGCGCTTGCAGCGAAATACTTTGAATATTTCTTGCGAAAACAGAAAGAATGTTCAGAAACTTTCGAGAGAAATACTCCTCCATTGACCCCATGAACGACAGGGAGTCGCACTATAAATGTATGTGTGTGGGTGTGTTGTGTTTGTGTCTAAGGATATATCAGCTAATGCATACTAAATTGACGTCTTACAATAATGTGTGCTCCTCCTGCAAATCAAAGTTTTTATCAAGGCCTGTTTGGACGAGACGAGGAGTACAGCAGCGCAGGAAATGTAACCCGCGGCTGATTATAAAAGAAATACATATCCTTATCCTTATTTCAATCCCCAGTGGCCCGTACACACACGGATACATGTCGTCGTCGACTGGGATGGATGGGCGTTGGAGTGTTATGCACCCAGCATGGAACCTCCTCTTGGATTTCCTTATTCTTTGCTCAGAAATAAAGTCGCTATCCCGTAGTGTGCCAAGCGGGCAAGGGCTTTGTAAAATCATCGTTTTTTCTGCCAAAAGAAACTATTACTGGTACGACAGCCTGCGGGAGGGTTTCTAAGCCACCACCAGAAGGACTCAGTTCTGTGGGAAATTAATTTTCATATTTTGTACGAAATTCTTTGCTGCTGCATGAAAGGAATGCACGCTGCGGTGGGGGGGGGGGGGCAAAATGAGGCACTCTAGAAGCTCTATGAAATCTTGTTGGGCGCAGAGGTGTTTCGTCTGCGTTTCCTGTTTCTTGTTCAACTTTTCTCTATCACTCTCTCTCTCGCTCTCTTCCTCTTTCTTTCATGCTTTTGAAAATTTCATTTTGTGTGTGTGTTTCTTCTTTTTCTTTTTAATGGCATTTAGCCAAGATGGTGCGGCGTTGTTTATACCCTCGGAAATGCAATCCTTTTACAACACCAGGACGAAGAAAAGTGAAAGATGTGTGTGCCTGCATTTGGTGCAGAAGCATAAAACCTTCTTTTGGAGTTTGGCATGTTTTGTTTGCCTAACTCTTTGGCAGGCTACAGATAGTTCGACTTTACACTCGTTTGTGTATGAGTGTGGAAATTTTAAAAACAGGATAAAAGGATGCTTCCTTTCTTAGCGCACTTATAGCGTAAAGAACGAGATATCTATCGGTATGTCTGTAGATTAAAAATTTGTAGGACCTTTGCTGTTTCTTGTTTTTTGGGCATCATTGTTTTGTGGACTAACGCTTCATCCGTTAGGTAGGAAGATCCGAAGTCTGCAGATTATTCCTCTTCACATACTCACACTTATAAATAAAAACTATCCGCTTAGAAAACAATAAAGAAAAGCTATGGCTTAAGAGTTTTTTTGATTTTATTTTTGCTCCTCTCCGCTCCACTCGTACTCGTTTCATGTGTGTTTACTAACTTTTCTTTGTGCTCACAGTTTGCATTCTTTTTGTTCTTCATTTCGCGCTGCTGGGAAAGTGAAAAACTATACACAATGCTTTATTATTCACACAGCCAGCAATCGTGTGTGGAAGAGGAGATGCTTTTAGTTACCCATACAGGATTTGGTTTGGGTTGGGGGAAAGGGAATCCCCTTCTTTCCTTTTCCCATATGAATAGTGATTTTAAAGCCGGAGCTAATGTAAGTACAGTACAATGTGAGCTAGGAATGGTTTTTGTGGGGGGCTTAGCTTTTATGTATTTATTTCGTTTAAAGTCAAAATGGAAATGAAACACAATGTGACTACATGATGTACAGCGTATTAAGGACGGATTGTCGTTTAGTATTTATGGTTGGGGGGGGTTTGGGTAGCAGAAGCATTTCCACATTTCTGTAGATTGTGTTCTGTGCATGTTGTACCATTTGTTTGGCTTTCATCCGAACCTATTGAGCTTGAAGCAAGAGAATGTTTCGAGGTGTGTATGGAGTGGAAGCAAAGATAAACCAGTTGTTATGGATATGTTAGTAGGAAGGGTGAGGGGAGGGCAGGAGGTTGTAATAAATCTGCTCGTTAGCAGCGGTGAGCAAGGTATTGTCTGAGGATATGGCAACTTTTGCTTCGCTCGAGGCAGCAGCACAATTAGCTATTCTTTTTGTTTATTTTTTTCTTATTTTTCCATAAGACATTTGCAAGATACACTCTGGCTTGATTTCGCAGAGCTTTATCCGTATATTAATTTTTTGTCTTTCGTTTTGAGTTTTTTTTAAACCATCATCTGTTAAGTTACTTGATAAGATAAGAAAAATATATAAGGAATAATTGTAAACTTATCTTATGACCTTTTTATTAGTATAACACTTTTAAGATATAGCCCTAAGAAAATTCTAATACTCAATTTCCACTTTTTTGTGGGTTTTCTTTTTTTTCGTTTTTATTTAGAAAAAAACAACTTCCTTACTCGTCCGGTTGACACAAAACATAAACGAATATAGCACATGATGCGATAAAGTAAAAGATATATGAGTGAACTTCCTGAATGTGAGAAGAATGTACAACCAAGAAGCTTTTCAAATAATATTCGCAGATTGTTTAGATTCCATACCCAAGGATTGCCAATGAAACCCTATTACTGAGCCCCCTTTGTCAGGCTGTCCCATAATATGTAGGCACTCTCAAATGCAGAATGTGTACTACTACAGCCGCTATAATAAAAAATTTTAAAAATGACATAAAGTTGACAATAAAGGGGATCGCCGTGCAAAAAAACGTATTTCTAAAACTCGTAACTCAAATAAACGCCTAAAAGTAAGCAATTATCCCGTTTTGTGATGCAGTTGACGATGAGAAATGAAAAAAAAAATCATTTTTCAAACGAATGAATTTAAAGTATCACAATTAGAAAGTTTTGTTATACCGACTTATTGTAAAAATATGTGATTCTATGATTTCGAGAAATCATGAGGGAAAAAAACTTCAAAGCGAATTCAAATTCACTCGGAATTTGTGTTTTGAATGTCAGAATGAAGTGGCATGAGTGCGAACTCAAATTTCCTAGCATACCCAACCAAACCAGTAGCATACGTGTACATGGTTTGCTATATATATATATATATATATATATATATATATATATATATACATAATACGTATATAAAGTGTTGTATACTTAAGAGTGCAGCGGAACCCTTTGTGCGAGAGTCAAACTCACACTGACCGCTTTTTCAGCTTTTGTTGCTGATTTATTTTTTGAACATATAGTATATGGTGTTAAATTATATGCGGTGGTATAGAAACCTTGGCGAACTTTTTCAACTCGCACTGGGCCGCTTTTTTATTTGTTTATTTACTTAAATAATTTATTTAATAACAAACGAAAATTATCTACTACGTCCCGCTTCTCGGCTGTACTTAATAAATAGAGTAATAAAAAACTATTTAGTAATGTACTTACTAAAATTATAAACTTATTTTGCATACAGACTTGACAGGAATCATAGTCACTTAGTGCTGGTATCTAAGTGTCCAGCTGTTTTCTTCTGCATTCCTTCGATTTGGGTTGAAAAAGATTTTTGATTAATTTTTTATAATGTTGGTTAGCATTCACGTGCAAATACTTCGATGGCATAACGAGGGTTATTCCAAGACACATTTTTCAAAATTGTGTTCGAGGACTCCGGCGTCAGTCACTATAATCCAACTCAGATCTACTAACATTACCCATTTTGAGTTTCTGATGGTATTTTGAAACTATTACCTTTTTAACAAGTACTTGATTTCTTGTCTACTCTAGAATAAAATAAGGCAAAGAATTATCTCCTTTAAGAAGGACAATGGTTTTTTTATTGTTTTTCAATTCAATGCATCATTGGTTCAACAATATTGCTAAATAATCGGAAGATCAGTTTGATACCCCAGATTTTAGCGTAAAAAAGCCATGATGAATGGTCATCGTCAATGCTGTTTTTTGGAAACCTGTAAAAAATGTGCATTCAAGGTGAGGTTTTTGATAAGTGCTAATCGTACATATTTAAGCCCCCTTGTTTTATATTTTTTGTTAGAGAATGTTGCAAGGGACGTTTGGCAAAGGTTCATGTTCATCTGTATATTAAATGCGCATTGACTCACAAAAGTAAAAACCACATCATACACACATCCTTTTATTCTAAAAGCCCAATAAAAGTTGAGAGTTCATTTATAACTTATGCCCACAAAAGACAGGAAATAATGTCACTTGTGGAGAGTTCTTTGTGTCTATAGCAGTTTTATGTCAACATTCACAAGTAACATAATTTATAACAGAAGCACAAATATCTATTCTGACCAAAGCCTCCTTTATGTGTTTGAATATCTACTATGACTTTCCGGTTTGGTATGCAAATTAATTTACATGATTGATAACAGTTGAATAGCTCTCCCCATATAAATTGCTCAACGATTTTCAAATCGATTTTAAGACAACTGAACTGTTGCTTATAGCTCAGTTGGATTTGACAGTTGTTCTATTTTTTTTCCCCTACTTTTAGTGTGAAGACCACATCATTTATGGCCTGCTTGAGAGGATACAATTGAGCGTAAAGTTTGATCTAAGTTATTGTTAGTATTGTCAGTACATTCAACCGAATTTGAATGCTCTTTAGCAAGGACTTTATATCAATGGATTGCAGCCGAGGAAAATCCATCATTGAATTATTTTTTTTAAACTGTGCTTAAGTGCTCAAGGGATTGGAAATACCCTTAAAGTGGTTTTTTACACAGCACGAATAGAAGTTGAAAGGAGTGAAAGAAGAAAGAATTTGATTCTTTTCTGGGTATAGCGGGGTTGATAGTCTTTTACTTTTTGGCGCCTCGAATTGCGCCCAGGATCCGGTGAACAAATTTATTTTTCTCTTCACTCCACGAAATATTTCGCCATTTTTTTACCCCTTCAGGTCTATTCCAATTTTTATAGCTTGAGGCAAATTCTTGTTGGGATCTTTTGTTGATAGTGCTTAGCATAGGAACTTTCCCGACTACTCGTCTGGCAGAAATAAGTGTTTATAAAACTAATTTGTGCGCCTATAGGCTCTGCTAAAATTTGCTAAAAGGCAGATGCGGCGATCAGTGGTAGCTGAGGTTTTTTATGTTCTACGATTTTCGTACATTAAACTGGCATTAACAGCATTTGTTACGAAATTTTATGGTCTTTCTTGAACTTGTACTAAGCATATGTATGTCTTATCTTCATTTCTCAGTCCTAAAACCAACATTCTGGCGAACAGTGGGGACTCCTTTTTTTATGACCAACGTCTTAAACTCACCAAATCTCATTTCAACGAAAATAAAGGAACAAACCACGATAGAGCGTGGTGTACCCAGGTTTCAGCAAGAATTCATCTGCAGACTTTCTTAAAGAAAATAAGATTTTGACTATGTTTTACTACATAAACAATTTGAACTTAACACTTCGGCGGAGTAGAATATATTGTCATTTCGGATTTAATAGAGAAGCTTCATCATGATCTTGGATGCAGTTTTCTCGTTTGTAAACTGGCCTATCCGAGTCCCGACGTATTCATTTCATTATTTAAGTTTAATTGTTAAATTCATATATGCGTGAGACGGGGAACTTTGTGCGTCAATCCGTAACCCTTCTTGCGGAAACAAATGGCACAAAAATTTATACTTAATATTTAACGCGCGAAGGTCTGAACGTAAATGTATTCTATCAATAATGTTCAGTAATAACTATTTCGAATAATTATTTTCTGGGCTGTTGTTTACCATATATCGTGAGTCACACGAAATAGTATTGAAGGTTTAACTATACTTGAATAGTAATAATATTTTTATCTGAAAATGCAAATGTGTTCGTGCTGCGAGTAAGCTCAATGGAATTAACATTTATATTCTATATTAGCTTCCGAAAATAATTTTCAAACTTGACGTTTCCTTTACTCTGATAACAGTAATCCATAAATCTACGAGCAAACATATTTAGTATTGATATAGAAAATATTATTCTAATCGAAACAAAGTTATACAAGTTTGGTATTGAAGCGTCCTCCCGGTAACTTATTCTATGATTTTTGTTTTAATTATACAATAAAAATAAGTCAATTGCCAATATATAATAAGAAAAAATATTTAGTTGCATTATTAAAATTTTAAACCTCAAAAGTCCCTTTGTCAGCGTTGAAAGTCCCTCTGTCTGCCTTCATTTTTCGATAGTTGTCAAACATCTAAGCGTGGGCTAATATTTCTTGGTGAACTTTTCATTTCATTTCATTTCATTTCATTTATTTTATTTTAAAATGCGGTTTTGTACATTAAGATCTTATCTTTTATAGTACGAGGCTAATTTAACAAGTAGAAACTTACTTAGATAATAATGTAAAATTTAACTTCAGTCTATTTGAATTCAGTTTAAATATAATTCAATTTTAGCTTACAACTACAAATATAATAAAAACTTATATGTTCTCTTAATTTTAATTTTTCTTTTATTTAAATTTCAACTTTACTTTAATTTTAATTTCAATTTTGCTGCAAAGAGAAATGGTTGAAGATAGCAGTTTTGAAGCTTGCGGGGTTCGATAAACATTTAATGTGTACGGGAAGTGAGTTCCATAGTCTAATTGCATTGATGAAAAAGAGACGGGAAGAATTCAAGTACGTGTAACGAGGATTTATCAAATTAAAAGTTCGCGAAGAGCGAGTGAATTGCAGTCTACTATACAAGTAATTTGGAGATTTTGTTCGTAATATGTTATGTAGGAAAATACAGTTTCTTGCGTTCATATATTGTTGAAGCGTACAGCTTAGCACGTTTCTGGAAAAATCTGTTACATGTGCGTCTCTTCGAAGTCCATAGATGTAGCGGACTGAATCATTAAAAGCTACTTGCAGTTTATTTTGAGATACAGCATCAAGTTTACTATATACTACCTCGGCGTACGATATAATAGGAACCACGAGAGTCCGTATCAACTTACGTCGCGTTTCAGTAGGGGTGAAATCAGCTGTTATCCAAAGTTTACGGAGACAGCCATATATGCGACCTTCAACACTGTTTATATGCTTGTCACATGAAAGGCTTCGCGTGATTATAAACCCAAGATTAGTGACCGAATCAACTATCCTCAGTTTACTGTTAGCTAACCATATATTCGGGACCATACTAATGTCGGATCCTGCGTGAAGAATTGGTATAGCTTGACATTTTGCAGGGTTCAGGGTTAGACCATTGGCAATTGACCAGTTATTTATTTCACTCAGGTCCTCATTAATTTTTAATGCCAGGTCAACGAGATTACTTGTTTGGCCAGACAGATATAGCTGGACATCATCAGCATATAAATGGACGGACACATACTTGCACACTGATGGAAGATCATTTATAAATATACAGAATAATATAGGACCCAGTATCGATCCTTGGGGTACACCTTGTATGACAGCTTGAAGTGAGGATCGTTTTTCACCTATAACAACTCTTTGCATACGTTCAGAGAGATAGCTTTTTATAAGTTTGACAGCTCTTTCACTGAAACCAAAGTATCTGCGTAGCTTCCAGCAAAGAATGTTGTGTTCAACGCTGTCAAAGGCCTTTGAAAAGTCTAATAAACATAGGAGAGTTAGAAGTCGTTTGTCAAAGGCCTGTCTGATGTCGTCCATTATATTAACCACAGCTGTAGAACAGCTGTGATTAGCACGGAACCCAGACTGAAGTGAGTATAACAACGAGTTAAGGCACAGGTGGTTTTGAATTTGGTTTTTCAATAATTTTTCGAAAACCTTGGACAAACATGGCAATATGCTAATTGGCCTATAGTCATCAGGTAATGAAGCATTCGACTTTTTCGCAACTGGCAAGACTCTAGCAGATTTCCAACATTGAGGGAAAGTAGAGGTCATTATACAGGAATTAATTATCTCCGTTAGGTATACAATTATTTCAGGTAATATTAGCTTTATGAATCGCATGGGTATTCCATCTTCACCAACCGCATTTGATTTAATGGATGCAATACTTAGTAGCACTTCATTTATTGTAACCATTTCAAAGTCTACTTCATGGTTAAGAGTTATAGCACTATCCGATCTAAAGTCAAAGTTGTTTGTTTGCTTACTCTTAAGAATAAAGTGACCATTTAACTCATCTGGATCTAAAGCACAGCTATTGTCTTTTTTGGGATTAATTCCAATTTGACGCAAATTACGCCATAGTGTCTTAGATGGCAAAGCGGTGTTTAGTTTGGAGGAATAATAGCTTCTTTTTGAGGATCTGATTATGGATGTTGCATAGTTTCGCGCACACTTGTATGCATCCCAGTACGATACAGATGGTGAATGTTTCCATTTACTGTATAGCCTATTTCTGCATTTTAATGCACTCCGAACCTCAGAAGTGTACCACGGACAGCTTTTATTTCGGACCATTACAACCTTCTCGGGAACATATTGGTTGTATAGGTTGCTAAGTATTGATTGAAAAAAACAAATCTTTTCATTGGGGTCTGGTATTTGCCTACAGACTTCCCATGGTGCCGATCTTGCAGCACTACACAACTTAGGAAGATCAATAGAGGCAAAATGTTTGTACTTAAATGAGAGAGGAACACTATTGTGCGAAAAAACAACATCAAGGGTACAGAAGAGCAAGTCGTGATCAGAAATAATATCTAATGAGAGCTGGTCAAACAATAAGACTGAAGATGGATCAGAAACAATTACAATATCAAGTAAGCTAGGTTGTGAATTAGGAGCAAAACGAGTTGGCTCAGAATTAACAATAGTGAGACCTAAGGAGGAAGAGTAATCCTGTACTTGACGCGCACGAGAATCATTTTTAAGTAGGTCAGCATTGAAATCACCACATACAATAATTTTCTCAAACATAGAGGAAAAAACTGCAAGCGCCTTGAAGAATGGTTCCGGAGAAAAACTCCTATCGGGATTGTACACGCAAGAAACTATACACTTGAGAGCGCCATCATAAACTTCAGCTATTAAATACTCAACATCTGAATCTATTGATTCAGCGAGAACTCTACAATTTAAGGAAGACTTGTAGTAAATTGCAATTCCCCCACCAGTTGTATTTGTGACTCTGTCATTGCGGAGCAGCTTATAATTGGGTATATCATAAACACTGTCATCGATATTTTGTTTAAACCAAGTTTCACTCACGCAGATGACATCAACACATTTATTACCTCCATAATTTTCTAAGCAGATGTAAATCCTTCATTAAATTAAAATGTGGCTCACACTTCCAACAAAAATAAGTTCAGAACTCAGTGGCTGAAGTTTTCATTGTTTTACTGCGCGCTTTTACCTCAACACCTTTCCAATACCTATAATTAAAACTATCATCGTGCAAGCTTTCTCATAACACCTTGAGATTATAAGTTAATGTTAATGTCGCGAATATTTTTTTGAGCACCATCACGCGGTCATCTTGAACTGAATTGGAACAGTTGATGATGACGGTTACACCCTCCTCATTTTGCCAAGATGAATGAACCAGTAATACCCCACCAGACCGATGAAAAAAAATAATGAGGCTATTCTTTTTTTCATCAACGGGTCAGAAATTTTTGTGATATTGTGGCATCGAAACGCTTATGTTCCCATACTCAGTCAAAGTATGTTCTATGTATTCGTTTTATGTGGCTTCCATTCTTGAATGAAACTGCAAAATAGGTCAATATTTAACATGACAAACCCAAAAGATCCGATAGAGTTATAACTACAGCACGACCATCCACCGCTCTAATTCGATCCGAACGGCAATTGTTGTGTGGACCAGATTTGGAAACCGGATTAAAGTTCAAGACTCAGGATTTGAATCTGCGACCAATTCTAATCGAATTGGATGGTGAGTGCGTCACCCAGGCGAATATTTATATTTTTGCTTATAGTACGTATAGTAGTTCTCATAATTTTAGGCCGTTAAGCGATTGTAAAACTATGCATAGAGCAATCTGGCAAACCTAAGACTTTACATATATGTCTCGTATGACAGTTCGGCTGGACGTATGCATGTAACTAACTATGGACGTCAAGTTAGACAGTCAAGATTAAGTGCAGTGTCACGGCACTCTCTATTATATAACTATAAAAAAGTCTGTAGTACGACAGGAAGAATGTCATACACATTTATATAATGAATTATTTATAAAATGCATGTTTTATGGTAAATGCCTCAAGCAATTGTTATTTTAAAACCTCCTGTGCGTTGTCTATTTATTTTTTAACTAAGCATAAAATAGCTCATGCCAGTTTTTTTCATAGTATATAATTCTTTGAAAACAATGTTTTTCATAATATTTTGTCTGAACATAAAATTATTTTTCCTTAATGTGGACCCTGTATTATTTAAATATTTACTTGCGCGACGAACTGTGGACATTGCATCATAGAAGTACTCATATCTTAATACTGATTCTGGTAATTAAATACCGACCTCTTCAAATATTTTCCCAAACTTTGATCTCCAAAAGGAAAAATAGTTGATAAACTATTGAACCTCAATTTGAGTGAACTTAAAAAGAATTTTCAAATCGTGGCCCTCCATCAGCGTGGTAGAACGACATCAACTTCATAAACCCTTGGTGCGTTTTAGCGTCTCAAATTAGAATTTCTATCATGCAAAATTGTCACAGTGATATTCTGTGCTTCTATTCTATACATTGTGCAATTTCCACACTTTCCTGTTCAACTTCATGCATCTCTTTAAATGCACTTGCAACTGTATTACTGTTTGTCATGAAAACGCTTAAATCTCGCATCAGTGAGGCACCGCAGCTAACATTTTCATTCGAACTCATTCCTTAATCGACAGCTGCAACAGGATAAAGAATGTACAACTTTGAAAAAATTCTTCGTTCATGTTGAAAAAAGAGTTCCAGTGCGATGATAAATGTTTTCATGAATTCTCAAAAATAAGGACCCACATTAAGGTTCTGGCGATATATTTACACACAACGAAGCGAAAGCCAATGAGCTTTTTAAGGACCTGACATATTTCATAAAATGTCGAATATTTCAACGTTGATTGGACCCGATTATAATACGTGAAATTTGATTTGTGGTAATTTCAAAAAGGTGGATGTTTTCCGGTATGTAACAAAATCCAATAATTACTTTATACACATGGAAGACACATACCGAGGAAGGCCTTTTCTACTACCCCTATCATTATTTTGAGTTTGTTGTTCCAAAAAAAGTCATATTTCATGTGGCCGAACGATCCTTAGGTTTTTTTCTTCTCACTACCGCAGCCCAGCCAGAATTTGTAAAAACATTATCCACGCACGAACTTACTCCGCCAAGGAACCCAATATTTTAACGGTTTTTGCGTTGATTTTCGGTATAGGTGTGATGTACATCCATACCAAGCTCTTAAAAATAGAGGATAATTAAACTTTGTAAATATTTCATAGTTCGGTCTAACATCGATCATACATTATAATTTCGAAATATGTTTAAAAACAACCGGCCAAGTGCGAGTTTAATACGCAAATGTAGGGTTCCGTACCACCTTACAACCTTCTTCTTGCCGCAAAGTTGAGTTAGGTCTTTTAATTAATTCTAATGCACTTAGCCTTCTTCTTGTCGTCAAAATTGAGTTGCGTTTTAAAATTAATTTCAACACTAATACCCTTATTTTTGGCATAAAATTGAGTTGCGTTTTTAAAACACATGTATTTTACATGAAGAGGTGTGCTTCATTTTAACCTTTATATTATTTTCATTATTTGTTTTTAAAGCGGAAATAATAGTCCACATTCCGTGAAAATTACAACTCTCTTCTTATTATAATAGCAGACAGGCAGACGCACAGCCTTTGAGTATAGAACCCTGAAAACAAAATTTTCCTAAGCATGGAAAGTTTCCATAATTACGGCAATTAGCGGGCATTAAATTTGATATCACAACAATTCGGTTAATGGAAAATAAATGAAATACCTTTAAAACCAAATATCCAGCATTGAAGCTATGTGCCTCCAACAAAATTACATACTATACTATCCGCAGCTTCTAAATCATTTGCTTGCAAATAGTACGTATACGCCACAGAAAAACAAAGTTCTGCCTGAGATTGGAATAAATTTTCAATTTAACTGAAAAAAAGAATATAAAATGTATTAATCGTAATACTCCGTCGACAACTACTAGTCCATGGAAATTTATGGCCATGCTAACAGATATATAAATGAGATCGCTATTTAATCATTTTAATGAGCGTCTTTAGATAAAATTTATAGAAGTTTAAAAGTTACAAAAGAACACGGTTAACCTCTTACCACGGGAGTTTCCAAACGATGACGGCTATAATGTGTTGTTTTTCCTTTTGGAAAAGAAGATGAAGAAAAATACGTGTATTGCCTGCTTTGCGAAACATTCAAAGGCATGATGCAGATAACGAAAGTGGGGTTGGGCAGACATGGTGTATGTTCGGAGAAAGGTGAAAATGGTAATCGCATTAGACTTAAGCCGTTGATTGCTTTTTCTAACATCTTGCTGGTTTGTTTCTTGGAAAATTTAAAATACCCATAAACAGGAGCTTTCGATGGAGTAAAGAGGCTCTAATCACTTGATATATGATGGTAATTTTTGAACTAGAATAAGTTTCAACATATTTTGCAAGCCAATGATGCCGTTACTCCAAATAAATGGAGAACGAGATACATTTTTCGAAAACCTTAAACATATTTTCGGATCACCATTGTGGTCCATAAGGATGAATGATTGAAAACGCTTACGTGCTGGCAAAAGAACCGACTCTGAGTCGGCGTCATACAATTTTTATGAGGGGTTATTTCAAAGAGTTTTGTTTCCTTCCAGCAAAGTTCTGCCTGAGATTGGAATAAATTTTCAATTTAACTGAAAAAAAGAATATAAAATGTATTAATCGTAATACTCCGTCGACAACTACTAGTCCATGGAAATTTATGGCCATGCTAACAGATATATAAATGAGATCGCTATTTAATCATTTTAATGAGCGTCTTTAGATAAAATTTATAGAAGTTTAAAAGTTACAAAAGAACACGGTTAACCTCTTACCACGGGAGTTTCCAAACGATGACGGCTATAATGTGTTGTTTTTCCTTTTGGAAAAGAAGATGAAGAAAAATACGTGTATTGCCTGCTTTGCGAAACATTCAAAGGCATGATGCAGATAACGAAAGTGGGGTTGGGCAGACATGGTGTATGTTCGGAGAAAGGTGAAAATGGTAATCGCATTAGACTTAAGCCGTTGATTGCTTTTTCTAACATCTTGCTGGTTTGTTTCTTGGAAAATTTAAAATACCCATAAACAGGAGCTTTCGATGGAGTAAAGAGGCTCTAATCACTTGATATATGATGGTAATTTTTGAACTAGAATAAGTTTCAACATATTTTGCAAGCCAATGATGCCGTTACTCCAAATAAATGGAGAACGAGATAAATTTTTCGAAAACCTTAAACATATTTTCGGATCACCATTGTGGTCCATAAGGATGAATGATTGAAAACGCTTACGTGCTGGCAAAAGAACCGACTCTGAGTCGGCGTCATACAATTTTTATGAGGGGTTATTTCAAAGAGTTTTGTTTCCTTCCAGCAAAGAATTTTATAAACTGGTCATTTGGAAGTTCATGTAATTTGTCCGATTTATGGAATTTCGTATTCTGACTAAGAAAACAATACCGTTTCCCGAAATCACGCGATATTATTTTCTGTATTTTCAAGTACTTTACAAAATATTTCAGAGGAAGCCATCGCTGGTGAAGTAAATGATGGAGAACGAACCTGTGTGCTGCGAATAGCTTATTTCCTGGATTAAAAGTCAACAGTTTCATTTTTCTGTTCTTGGTGCTAGCGTTGAAAATAAATTAGCTAGTTTAAAGATTGTCTTGGCCACAGGGATGTTAGGAAAACCAAAGTAATTAATAACCAGAGAAATGTAAAATTAGACTGAATCGATTGGAGTTGCTCCTCCAAGTTTTTGCCGCTTTTAAGGATTTTATGCTTTGTGAACGTGTAATGTCTTTATCAATTTGTTTATTCCATAAGGAACAACTATTTACAAGAGACAAGGAAGATTATTTTAAATTCAAGAGTATGGAAGAGCGGGTATTATTGGTACCAACAATGCTAACCAAGAACAAAGCAAAAGGGTTTTTCAACAGGGACGCTACAAAAGTAGAGCGACAGGGACAGCAAACGACGCCATATTTCTTGCCGCTCTTTTGACATTTCTCTTCAGTTAAATTTGCCATTTCATGATGGAAAGATATACGAACGTTAAGAGCGCTACGTCCAATTCATCTCATTTCTGGCTGAATGGCTCCGTCAACAAACAAAATATGCAGTAGTGATCAGGCAGCAATCCACACGTACTCCATGAGTCATCATTGCATCCCGAAAAAATTGGGCCGTACTTCTTCCGTGATGATCAAGACCAGCACGTTACTGTGAATGGGGATCGCTACCGTTCAATGATAACCGAATATTTTTGGCCCTAATTGGATGATATGGACTTGGAGGATATGTGGTTCCAACAGGACGGCGCCACAAGCCACATAGCGAATGTCACAATCAATTTATTGGAAAACAAGTTTGGATAACGTGTTATCTCACGAAATGGTCCAGTCACTTGGCCGCCTCGGTCGTGCGATTTGACGCCGTACATAATGGCATCGAACGTACTTTCACAGCAATAAAGAATTTCATTGATATCCAAAACCGTTTTTTGTAGCGATCTTACTGAAAAACCCTTTATATTCTGTGTGTATCGGAACCAATTGCCAAAGTAGTCTTCGGGCAACTGCAGCACTGATTCCAATAAAGATGTCTTAACAAACGTAAGCACCATATTGTCAGCGAAAACTGTTAAACGAGTGAAGTTTATATAAATGAAAAAAAAAAGAATGGGCCGTAAGTGTAACGTTGAGGATGTAAACCTAATCGAGGAGCATATCTTGATTTTTCATATCTAAAGCTTTGGTCAGATCTATTAATAATGCTAATAGATTTTGGTTGTTTTTAAATCCATCACTTATTTCACTGCAAAATTAAAGGAAAGCTTCCACTGTACACGCGTGCTTCTGAAACTCAAATTGATTTTTGCTTTGTTTATGTTTATAAAGGAAATCGTGCGATCTTTCATAACCGGTGAAGGCACCCCGACGGCACGACCCCCAACCAACCGCTCCAAAAAGACCGGATCACCTGCTCCTTATAGACCTCAGCTACACACTTGTCGATGTAGCCCATACAAGTTGTTCACTGAGTAGTTCAACCTGACTAAAGCTGTGGACGCGATCGTTGATCCCATCTAGGGAATTTATCCGCTGCCGCCTAGGTACAAGGAATTCTTTGAGTGGATAACACTCCTCGCACACTCTCTCGTTAGTAGCCTCCAACCGCCTTCCATAGGGATTCTTACACCAATCTCTAGTAAAGGTACAAGGCTTCCGTTGTTCACCCCTATGAGCTGAGAGACGGAGTTGTTAGACAGAGGTTTTTTAGTCTGTTCTTATCTCACTTACACAATATGAAGCATATTATTTTTTTCACCATCAAATTGAAAGCTAAACAAGTTCAAGAAGGTAATTGCAAACAGTGCCGTTTCAAATCAATAAATTGTATTTTTATGGTCACTTTCAAAATTAATGTCTTAACTACTTAAAACTCTAAACAGAAAGCCCTAAACATGTAATAAGACTTCCGGGAAAGTTTTCCACTCAGTTTCTCTTTCTCCTAGTTCCTTGCAAATAGAATTTTGCATTTAAACGAACTTTTCTTTCTCTTCCGTTCATTTTAGATTACCTGCAGCACAGGGTTGGCTTCAACAGTTTAGAAAGCCTAACAAAATGGTACTTCGGCGCATGAATAATTCATCCACAGCCAGGTGCAGATAGTTTTCAACTTCAATGGATGGCAGCCGAATGAACTTTTCGTTGACAACACAAACATGCTGAAGCAGCAATACAGATAGTTCAAGGAACAAAAGGAACTTCACACACTCATTGCAAAAGGATACCAGAACTCTGTGTGATACGCCCCAGTACCAAGGAACCCCTCACATAGCCGGAAGAATAAATATGACATCATCTCGTGACTCAAGCATTACAACACTATGCATCCTGGTAATGTTCTTCGCTGCAAAATCAGTCACATGTTCCACTTTAGATATCTACAAAAATGCCCGTTTGGGACATAGGATTGTGCAGACGCGATATGGCCGATTGCACGGCCTCATCTTGCCTCTAGATAACTTTCGATTTCTACGCTCGGTCGAGGTATTTCTGGGAGTACCATACGCTACACCGCCAACAAAACAAAATAGGTAAGTTCCTAAGTTCACAAGCATACTATATGATACTTAAGTTCAAGGTTTGGTGACAAAAGTCGTTATAGTGAATCGAAATGAAAATTTAGAACCTAAATTTTTGGTTCGAATTAAATTAAATTAAATTGCGGCCAGTGACATTTTTCTTCGCTCCGAAAAACCATGAAACAAAGGAACCGAAGAGAAACTTGCGTAAACTTTGTGATAATACAAACAGCATCTGGTCGGTGGTTCGGAGAACGTTTTATTGAATTAATAAGAAGCACCCACGTTGCTGAAAGTAGAAAAAGAAGGGGGCAGGAAAAAGTTTTATATTTGCATCCAGGCCCATGTTTATGTCTTCGATGTGGCGAGATCCTTTTTTCGTTGTTGTTTTCACGTGAAATTGTTATGTTTTCGTTACGAGCGGAAAAACAATCAAATTAGGGAATGTTGCCTTAAAAATATTGCTTAATACATTTTTAATATTTAAGACAGCGCAACGTTGATGTACCGAGGAGCAAACTTTTGCGGTGAGTTTGATTTGAAAACACCAATGGGACGGGCAGTGGCTGTTCTACCTATTTAGAATTTGAAAATGTTGACACTCTTGAAAATTTCGTATAACTTGTGAACTTCCGCTCAATCACATAATACTTGAGGGGTATTGGTAAGGGTGTCAAACTTTTTCTTCTCCTGGACATTCAAAATGGCTGCGGTGTGAGAATCAAACGTGAAAATATTTTCGATAAATATAATAATAAAGTTTTGAAATTTAACTCACTCTAGTAGCGTTATTTCATACTCAGGCTTCAGTAGATTACTGATATTTCATGATTTTCTTCTATTGTACCGGGACGAGAAAACAAACAGAAAACTGCACTTGATATACGAGCTTTCAACGAATAGAATTCTGCGAATGCAAAAAACAATCGGTATCAAATTCTTTGTCCCTATTCGGATTCCAACCGTGGAGCAATCGTAATTGGTAGCACTATTTTTGGTGGTTATTTTTTGTTGCGACTATCAGGACTTCAAAGTTTTTCTATTCGTTGACTTTTGAAGTTTCGCTTTTAACTCATAATATTATATTTACTCATGACAAGTTGAAAATCATATCAAATAATATATTATTGCAGTTAAATTGTCATGATTTGTAAGTGATTGTAGGCCAGTGATGACAATTCTGTAAAGAGTTAAATCCTTCAAGGACCATTGTGATTGCTCACTCATCATTTGTTCCAAAAAAACAACAAATATCCGTCCAAGACAAGTGTGGTGTTATTTCTAAAATGTCCTGCAATCATCCCATTACTAGGGCGAAAACTCCACTGATGTTTATTTTAACAGTGTGTCAAAAAAGTCAGAAGCCCATTAAAATCCTTAGAGAAATTCAAGATTTTTTCCTCTTTGAAAATGATATACATTTATAATTCCTTGCCCTATTTGAGTCTTGTTTTAAAAATATCAGAAGTTTTATATTTCTCTTACCTTGCAAGCTGTGAAGCGTATTTTTGAAAAATAGTGAGCAATTTCATCCCCCTAAAAGGCCTTATTTCCCTGCACTACTTTCGTGATATCCTGGAAAGCAATTGATCTGAATGCAAAAATTGCGACGACTGGTTTTATTTTATGGCAATTTTATTAAATTTTGGAAAACATTTAAAAAATATAGAAGAGATTCGTAAATGTATGACGTTGAATTAATGTATAATTCCGATGCACAAAATATTAATGGAGTAAACGAACAATCTGGCAAAAAAACACATCACAAGGAAATAATCACAACCAGAAGCCAGAAAAGTTAAGACTGTGCGAACGTGGAGAATAAACGAATTAGAGAACGTTAACTGAACGAACAAGGATTCACTCTTTCCTCATCGGCTTCAAAACTACATATGATAGCATTCACCATCATGAAGAATGAATTGGGGATCCCAGACGCTAAATTAAAGAGGTTTAATATGCGATTGCACATTATTCAAAAAATGTACAGGTCTTTGGAAAGGAGATATTTTATCAGGTAATCAAAACAGAAAGTCCGCAAGTGTGGTGTTAACATGAAAGCTACATTTTTAAGCAAATCTGTCCAGCTGCTGGGATACGCAGACGACATCAAAATAATCGTGCGTTTCTACTGCGCTTACAGCATTTGAGGAGCAGTTGTAATGAAAGTGAGAATTTGAAGAGCAGTTCTAATGAAAATGATTGGTGGTATTGGTATAGAATTAATTTTCATTTCGGTTAAAAATAAAATTAATGAATAAGATTTAAAGTCAATTAATCTGCCAATTCCTAGTTTTTATATTTTCGTATCGTATCAACTTCCAGTAAAAGGAGTCCCCTCGGGTTTCCTAAATATAACTATTTCCACTTTACTTGTCTCCTTGCGAAAGTTCCTACGTCAACTTTATTGTATTTCAAATGGTTTAATAAAGTATTATGGCATGGTAAATTGAAATTCCCGAAAACTTACAAACACTTCAATTACCTCTCGAAATACGATTCAATTTTGTTTCCAATAAGAAACATTTCTAAATTTCTGGCCCTCCTTTACGCAACTGACGCCGACTTAAGTTTAATTTTAATTATCTACACTTTCTTTTGCCTTCAAATCTATTTCCATTGAACAACACATTTTCCAAACAATCAAAAACCATAATCAAATCTCTTTAATGCCTTAAGGACACTAGAAAAACAAGAACGTATCTTTCGCTGTTAACAAACAAAGCAATAGCACCTTCATACCTATACCATCAAAGAAAACCTAATATAAATACATTCAGATATATTGCTACCGCATTCCATCATGTGAATGCTAACTAAACATAGAGAACATACACATAGCTACCACAAAGCAATCAATCTATGTATTGACAGAAATTTCCTTTCGAGAAGAAAATTTTCTAGAAATTTTCCATTAAAATACCGAAAATAGAGAAATTTACTTGACATCAACCGCTGCTATCAATCGAACACGTGCCAATTCAATCAAAACCAACTCAGGACCCAACTCACAAAATATTCGTCACAACAAACTATTCATCAATTGCAAACCACATGAGTACGACTCCACATTCGTCCATGTGTATTTAACCTCAGAAATTATTGGTTTCCTGGAAAATAGGTACCTTCATAGAGACCACGTCCAAATGGATATAGTATATGTCCTGGCCTTATCGAAATTCCCTTTCGAACATTTAATTGGTTACCATTCTTGGGCCATAGCAAATATAATTGCCTAGAAAACTCCTGAGGACCACCTTTTTTCATTAATTATTTCCATTCATTTGAATCAATCCTTAGATGCTTGCGGAAAATAAAATAACAAAACTTTATTTCCTTTCAGATTTAGCCCGACACGAGCTCCGGCACCGTGGGATGGGATTCGAATATCGGACAAGTATAGTCCGGTGTGCCCGCAGCGTCTGCCAAATATTCAGAATGAAACTGCCGCTTTAGAGAAAATGCCAAAAGGACGCCTGGAGTACTTGAAGAGACTTTTGCCGTTTTTGCAAAATCAATCAGAAGACTGCCTCTACCTAAATATATTCTCACCGATAAATGGTAAGTCATGGAAGGTTGATAAATTGGTCCTTCAACAATAACACACAAGAAGAAAAGGTCAAATGATTCGTTTATTTTTTTCTTTTATCTAAATTAAATATATTCCTGTCGAGTGCGGAGCGAAATTGTAAATAATATCGGTAATTGATCTATAACCCTTGTGGTGCCAACCCTCCCCGTATTAGTTCAGGGTAAATGTGCAATTTACCATATCATTAGCGAGGCTTTATTTGATCGATACTTGTTTATAGTTCGGTTGGTCGGTAGTTGTTGGGCATACTTTAGCGGAAACTCATTGAAAGGATATTCGTGTACGATTCGTCATCAGAAGGAATTCAATCGAAATATTGTTATTTGAAATAATTTAAATTTATTTATGGCTTCACTGGTGGAGAGCGAAGGGTTTTGTCATTTTCAATCAACAATGAAACTGAATTGGATATTTTTGATCAAACTTAATTAGCAGACTTGGAATGAGTTTACACATAAATAATTTGTGTGCTTTTAGCATAATTAAGCACATCGAGAGCACTTCCTGCGACAACGACAAATGTTAACGATTATTCGCTGTGCTAAAATAAATAAATTTTGAGTTTTTATACTTGTTTATCATGTTTGAATTTTTTGTGTAAGGCACGAAGATGTTTTTGAAGCCATCAATGTTTAAAATGTTTGAAGTTTCTGTATGTTGGATTTCAATGAAACTTCTTCCAAATTTTTGCTTGGTTAAAAGCCAGCCAATCATCTGCAAGTTAAACCATCACCTACGATTACAGATTAAAAAAACACTTTTTGTGAAATCTACTAATGTGCTTGGAAGTTAATTCCAAAGTTTCTCCTGCATACTGGATGCATTGCATTAATATTCGTCATCCATTTTGTGGTTTCGAAATTAATTTCAATTTCAATGAATTTGATTTAGCTTTCGATCAAATTTTTATTTTAATTTATTTATTTTAAATTCTCTCTGACGCTCTGACGATACCATTTTTAAAACCTTTTCAACACATATCTCGCAATAATTCGACCAAAACGTTTAAAATTTTCGTATAAAATGCATCACAAATTTTCGGATTACGTGCATCAAAAGTAGACTCTGCATAGCCACGCAAAAGAAGTGCAACTGCAACAAATCATAAGAGTAATGGTATCCAGTTCGCAACACCAAAACGTGAAATAACTCTTCCAGATTTTTTTTTAATTAAAAAAGCCAAAACGGAATGTGTATTGAGAGGTATTGCAACGTGTTGTTACAACTTCCATATCCGTATCTTCTCGTGACCAAAAAATTCTGTTTACATTTAAGTACAGCGATGAGAATTGTGATGTCAACTTTCGTATTTGCGTAGAAGTGTGAACCAATAACACAACCACACAATTTGTGGATGTGCTAGTTTTTTGACAGCTAGATGAGGATTCCAACTTCTTCATACATGACGATTTTGTTTGTTGAAGTATCCACCGAGTAGAAAATGAGCCTCATCACTGTTGTGTGAAAATTGGTCATCAAAACGCTGATGTTCATGCAACCAATTGGCAAATATTCTATGCGTTCCATGGTCAGCTGGCTTCTCTTTTTCAGGAAATAAAACTTTCTTAAGTTAGACATTTCATAAGATAGATTTTGATCTTTTACCTTCGCTAACAGAAGGAATATTATTTGCAAAGCGTTACAGAGCCTTTGTTTAGGCTAGATAAGGTAAGAGGGGATGAACTTCCTTAATTTGGAAGTAACTTCAAGGCTTAAGAGGTCCATTATGATTCCGCATCCCAAATAATATCCTTATACATACCTTGTTTCTAGTGAAACCATTTCATGCTCCTTATGAAACTCATTAGGTCTTGCATTCTGGTTTTAGTGAACCGAAGTCATCTCGCCTGCAAGTTGGAACATTCGGAAAGGAATTGCCTAATGATCTGTATTTCCTCTTAAGCCCCTTTACAAATTGTTGAAGATATCGCCCATTCTGATGGCCAATGAGCCTATTGCGCAATGACCCGTCAGGACATTTATCAGGATGCGTAAATCTGTCTCGTTGAAGGGCAGAAGGCCTTTGCTTTTCTTTGTGTTTAGTTCCGGCCATTTATTACTAGATATGAGACAATCGCCCCTAGAGTTCAATACTCTATTGATAATCTTTCCATCCTTTCCAGCTCCATTCAAGGTTACCATTATTTGGGTTCACGGGCACAGTCACATTTCAGGTAATGAAAGAGCTGATACACTAGCCAAGCAAGGTTCCGCACTCGACATCTCGCAAGCCGCGGAGATGCATATACCATTAGGATATGTCAAAGCTAAAATCGATACACATATCCGGAAAATTGCTGACGTTAGGTGGTCTCAACTCAACACACCGCAAAACACGCGAAAACATGGTCGTTATGTAATTTAACACGAACTGATTTTCTTCTTAGTCGGATCCGCACTTACATGGCGAAAATAATAGCGCTCATCACAGGACACTGGCCGATAGGATACCACGCAAACAGACTAAACATTCCATTCAACACACACTGTCGCAGCTGCAACAACACTTCAGAAAAGAAGACACTTACTCATTTTCTGTGCAACTGCCCAGCACTAGCTAGATGCAGACAGCAAACACTAGTCAACCCCTTAGTCAAGTCCTTTGATAAAATATCCAATAAAACCATAAAGCAACTAATTAACTTTCTTAATGGAACTCGATGATTGTATAATAAGAATTATTAATAACCAAAATTATTATACAAACAAAAACTGTGGTATCCATAGTGGGACCGCCACTACACATAGACATCACTAACAAAATATTGGACACATTTACTCACAAGAAAGCCATATTTCCCAGGAATAACTTTACTTTTCCTTATCTTGTCCTTCCTTAGTTAACTAATCGAAATTAAGCAACAAAAAAACTTATTCCTCACTTACCTTACTAAAACAACAACTCCCACATAGGACGTTTTAATTAAAATTTCATTTGACCACCCTGAGTTTCTTCTACGAGTATCAACCGTTTTTTTTTTTTTAATCAAGCATAACCTTGGTATGCTCCCATATGCATGCCACACCCATCTTAGTTGTATCTCGCGAATTTATGGAAGCCTACTTCTTAACTAAATTATAATATACACAAATTATAGTACACATTCCAAATTGCGGCCATAAAGTCAGGCTTGACAAGTTTATGCCAAAGCAAACTCTGATAATTCCAAAAGACAGGAACTTTTTAAGCCGTAAGCGGCACAAGCCTCCTAAATACTTTAAGAATAAGAATTTCTTCAACAAGAATGTTTCCTCTGGTTTTCCTCTATTTTCATTTATTTTCATTTTTATTTTTCTCTTTGCAGCGGCCTCCACTGAAAAGAAATTACCGGTAATTGTGTTTCTGCATGGCGAGTCCTTCGAATGGAGCAGTGGGAATCCCTACGATGGCAGTGTGCTTGCCAGCTACGGCGAGGTTGTCGTGGTTACGCTTAATTACCGCTTAGGTATTCTGGGTACGTACAAACAATTGCATATCGCTTCTACCAGCGGGTCACCTCAATCGTCCTCTCACACATGTGGCGCACACGTGTCGTGTTGCATTCGCAAGGATATTTCAATCACGATGTATATGTCATTTAACCAATCATTTAACCATTATATTCATCACATGTGTGTGATGGTGATTTGAGAAACGAAACGATGCCCCTGCGTCAATTTCTGTTTGTCCGCCAATATGCTCGTTGCAGAGCAGAGCATAATGGCGACAGTGAAATTTTAGAACGAGGACATCGGGCCGCACCCATTTTGTTGGATGCACTTAAACACATCTGTAGCATAGCACACAAAAACGTTTCTATTTCTAATCAAGGAAAACACTTCTATCTCTCTTTTGTTTGGTTGTGGTGTCACGACAGGTTTCCTGAATGCCAACCCCAGTCCGCATACACACGCTCGGATGGCGAACTATGGCCTAAATGATCAATTGGCTGCACTGCACTGGATCCAGCAGAACATCCAGAAATTTGGCGGCGATCCAAATTCACTTACACTAGCTGGCCATGGGACCGGAGCTGCATGCATTAATTTCCTTATGAAATCGCCGACGTCGGTGCCACCGCTCTTCCATCGGGCCATACTGCTGTCTGGTTCGGCGTACTCTTCGTGGGCTTTGGTCGAGGACCCAGTGATTTTCGCCCTAAAATTGGCCAAAGAAGTTAATTGCTCCATACCAGAGGATTTAATTAAACATCACGAACAGATTGTTGATTGCTTGCGTGAAGTGGCACTCGAGGACTTGTACGGAGCCGATATACAAGCACCGAACTTCTTGACTTCCTTTGGTCCATCGGTAAGTACCTTGTAGACTTAAATACTAGAGTGTGGGTGTTTTTGTTTTTTTATGATATATTTCTTCCATTTATCCTTGTCCTAAGAGTGTTTATGTTTGTATATGCTTCTCATGTGGGGTGGGGGGTGCACTTTGGAAAAAAAAACTGATAAAAGACAAAGAAGCAACAGTATTGAATTATAGGCCCTCGACCAGCACACGCTCTCAAGACAATTGAATGTGGGCAAGACGTGAGATTGTTGGATTTTCTTCCTCTTTTTTTTTGTGCCATTTAGAAGGATTAATGTTGTTAGGTGAAATATACGAGTGTGTGGATATGCATACAGAGGGATTTCAATTTCAATTTACTTTTGGTTACATTTAATATTAAAGGGTATCATTTCTCAAGATAAGGATGAAAGTTGATAAGCTCACGAATGAAATGGCATTTGAAAATAATTTTGGGCATATGGCAACCCGTGAAGCGTATAATGCAGCAATTTTTCCAGTTTAGTTAGCCATACCTTGGCAATATCGTGCTGAATGTTGGCTTCGTCTACATCGTCAACTGTATCTAGTTTATTGCTATTCACAAGTGATTTAACGAGGCCGTACAAAATGTCAAGAGAGTCAAATCAGGTCCATTTCTCCAGATGATTCACTCAATGTTAGTCTCAATTAAGTGGTGGTTTGACCCGGCTTGGACACGTTGCGTCATTGACAAAAAATCCTTGTTGGCTCCATCTTCAGATTTTAAAAGGGGGCCAGTTTTGGCCCATTGACGGAATCAAATGTCAACATTGGCAATAATGTGGGGACGGGTTTCGACACTTTTTTTAGAACGTGTATCAAACTTGGCTTTAGGTCTATTTCGATAGCGATTACGGATTTAGATAGTATCAAAGAAACTGTGAATCTTTATATGCGTACCATGTTCATAGAAATAGGCTTCGAAATCAATTTTTCTCTCTGAGGATGGAACAGCGCATATGCGAAATCGATTGATCCTTTTTATGAGCAGAAGAATGTGCTTATTGGCATGAGACAAGATTAGCCATACGGTATAAAAGCTTTAAGTCGCAAACACACCTGTTTCCTCACAGCAGTGTGATATTAATACAATGCAACTAGCTAGCCTAATTACTAGGGCTATACTTCGTATGGTTCTCCTTTGTCAGAATTAGAAAATGGAAAGCTTCAGTTTCAGTTTATTTAATATATGATCTTTTTCCAGAAAGCTCTGAAACTTCAAAAAATCCGGCTTATCATCATGTGTACCGCAACTGCATGAGATCTTACGCGTCTATCATGCTCCCTTAAAGCAATCCCATCTCGGTTGCCGTTTCTGTAAACTTTCCTTCTCTGGTGGACTCGGACTGTGAATATTATTATTTTTGGGCTTAGCTATAACCTGAATCTGTCTAAAACCATTCAAATCTTAAAGGTAGCTTATAGCTGACAACTATGCCTAGTGAAGTAATTGATGTAGTCAAATGGATATGTTAAAAATGCAGCATTGCACATTGCAATTGATATCTGTACGGTGGGTCCACTAGAGAAATGGACGCTTCATCCATTGGAGTAAGTTTAGCAGTTACGGGACAAAAACAAGGAATCGTATTCGCTGTAAGGTATTTTCTCCATCTATGTGGATGTTGAAATTGACTGAACAAACACAAAATCGAAGATGGCACCTTATCCGCGAGGAGAAGAAAGTAAAGGATCAGATTCTTTAAATACGTTAAGGTGCAGATGGCGGTTTTGGACGCTTTTCTAATACCACCTTGATCAAAAAGTTCTCGGAATAACTACCGTGTGGCTTCTATGTGGTCCGATTTTTTTTTTAGTTGTTACATCCGTTGTTTACCAGTGGTACGAGCCAAATGAGCCACGACCAAAAAAAAACACAAAAGGCATTGCTCGCGGTTTTCATGGATTACAACGGTGTAGCGCATCATGAATTTTTGCCAGAAGGCCAGGCAGTAAACAAAGAGTATTATTTGGGCGTTGTGAGACGTTTGCGTCAAGCGATTCGCCAAAAGAGACTCAAATTGTGGGCAGAAAACTCGTGGATTTTGCACCATGATAACGCTTCATCGCACAGTACCATAATTTTTCGTAATTTTTTCATGAGAAATGCAACAAATACCATCCAACAGCCACCGAATTCACCTGATTTGGCTCCCTGTGACTTTTTTCTATTCAATCGAGTTAAAAACCAATATGGGGAATGCGTTTCAGCAGCTGAGAGGAAGTTATGTAAAAATCGCAGGGAGCACTGATGGACATACCGAAAACCGAATATAAGAAATGTTTCGAGGTTTGGATCATGCGCTGGCATAAGTGAGTTGCACACGATGGGGAATACTTTGAAGAGGACAATATGGATATAGATGAATAAACTTGTTTTTTTGATTTTCTGAATGAATTCCGGGAACTTTTTGATCAAGGTGGTAGTCTAGTTTCTGCTCATTTTCACACCGACGTTAGTCACACAAATGGGAGTTGACACTCGGTCAGCTCCACTTATCTCAAAACAAAATTATTATTAGTGGAGCAGACAGTAACTCAGCTCCTGTTGTATAAAGATAATAACTGTCAGATTTGAATAAAGTGAATAAAGTTTAGTTCGGAAGAGACACTCGAGAAAACCGGCAGTTTAATTTTCATTTAATTCGCTATATACGGGGGCTGACCCAAAACAGATATAAAACTTCTGTTGTCCAAAAAGTTATGTTAAAAGTGGTTTTACTTTATGATTGTAAAGTAAGAACTGTACCAAAATACATTAAAATATTGCGAATATCGTCATCAAGTTGATCTTAGAAAGAATCCTTAAGCAAAAGCATAAATTTATGTTTCTTCGTGTATTCGCAGATAATATCTTACTTAGCTAGCTTAAACAAAAAAAATATGATGTTCTTGTTTATTTCAAGTTATAAATTAAATATTTATATATTTTTTAAAACAGAAATAGCAATTTACTTATTTATTTATTTATTTATACACATTTATTATTTATTTATTCATATTACTTTATATTTTTATTCCCTTGTCTTTTTTTTATTTTTAGCTATTTATTTCAATTTAATTAATTGAAATATTTACTTATTTTTTTTGCATCGTTATCAATAAAATTTCTGAAGAACGTTATTTTTATTTATTTTTTTTTACTCCTAAAATTGAAGGTTTTCTGGTAAAGTTGTGCAGCCAATTGTTTATTTAAATAAAAACAAAAGATATTTATCATATCTCTGTGTGCGATCGTCAAACGTGGCCGCAATAAACTTATGTCACGAACTTGCAACTTCGAATTTCTCAGGATTAAAATTTCTGATTTAGGTCCAGTTCATGGTCGTTTCTTTCTTCATTTCCGCCGATACCATATTCAAGCGAATTAAGTTGGGAAGGGATTCTTTACTGCTGCCTTGGTCAGCTAACACAAGACGTGTATGCTTGTCTTTTGTGGATAAGGTATCAAACTTAAACTTTTTGTACCAGTAGAGTAGCAGAGCAGAAGACCCCCAATAACGGCGTGTACGTCTTTGAAAAAAAATTTACAGATGGAGTTAGTAACTATATTCCAAGTGTGATTTTATTTATGCGAAAGCTTTGCCGGAAATTTTATTCTTACCCTTATTAACAACAACATAAAATTATATTCCTTACTCCAAGGCATGCGTATATCAAGACACGAATTCTGTCAATTAAGAAATTTGTTGAGATACAAAAAAATGGCATCGCATATGATACTCTCAAGGATCGTGATAACTTTGCGATTAATGCGTAGGTCGGTACATTACTTTCACAATCCCACTTATAAACTGGGACAAATGACGACTTTTAAAAAATTGTTAGCATACGAATATTCCCATATAAATATCATCCACAGCAGCAGCAGGATAATTAACATGTTCGGCGGCAAGTATAGAATGCTCGATTCTAACGATTCATCCCGACGGCCATCATTTTTGTAAATCATTACAAATGACGCAGCACTTTACGACTTTGCTGGTTTTGTTCATAAACACAATAGTCGCTGTCCGAATTGATTGTTTTAGGTTTCAGAACATGTTGAAATATTACTCGTATATCCCTTTTCCCCTTATTGGACCGCTCTCGTTTTTTTTCCTACTTGGAGAGAGGACATTCCAAATGACGTGGTTTTATGTACAACCAAAACCATGCGAACTTGCTACGAGAGTGTTTGAAAGAGCTTGTCTTGATGCCACGGCCAGCGGCGGCTACTTAGTCTTCTTTCATGCACAATGCCATCGACCGCCGATAGAAGTCTGACCAAGTTAGCGGCCTTGCTGTAGTGACACACAACTGTCTAGTACATCAACTTGTGGCTTATAAAATCCTGCGATTTAAGCGAGTGCTAATAAATCGATATTGAACTCTCCGTCCCCATCCACACTTCGCCCATTTAGCAAATGAGGACCAAAATCTATCTGACTTTCAAACCATTACACAATCTTGGCATTCTTCTTCTTGTCCTTCTGCTCATTCTATTTGAGTTGTCATAATCTCTGGAGAGCTATGAAATAATAATAAAAAAAATGCTAGAGATATTTAATTAAAAAATTTTAAATTACAATTTTTTTATTTCAATAGGGAGAGTGCTATCGGTTGAGTTCAAATCAGTAATTAATTTATTCATGACAGATATTTCTAGGAAACATTAATTTTAGTTTTCTTCTTATCAATTAAGAAAGATGAAAGATTTTAGTAACACAATAAGGACACGCGTATATATTAAAAGACACAACCATAATTATATAAACTATGTCAGCTATAAATCATCACAGTTGAATTCATTATTTTTTGTTCGCAGATTGATGGTGTTATCATACGACCAGGGCACTCCAATCTTGATATCGATGATTTAATGACGAGGAATTCGAAACGACCACCAGAGAGCAGTCAAGGACACTACGATGTCTTATTTGGCGTCGTCACGGGTGAAGCAATCTGGCGGTTCAGTGCGCATGATATACAAAATGGATTCGAAGGCGAACGCCGTGATAAAATTATACGAACATATGTCCGGAATGCCTACAATTATCACTTGAATGAGATTTTCTACACGGTAAGTACCGAGGGAATTAATTTCATGGGTAAAGCTTGTGTTATTTTCGAGGATGTGTTCGGAAGTGCGAATGAAAAGAAGGTCAAGTAACATATTGGCATGAAAATGTGCCGTGCGTGGTGTTCGATTAAGCTTTGCGTGTGTCATAGCCTATAAAGTATTTCAATTGTTGGCAATTAAGTTTTCAAGCATTTTATATAAAAAAAAAATATTAAACGAATGGCTAACAAAACGATATCATTTATGAAATAATCCCTAGGGCTAGTGTCTGACTTTATCTGCTAATATAAAAACTGCAAAGTGTGGTAAGTAAACATGAATTCCACCAAATACATGAGTCTGAAATGTTTAAGCAAGAAGTAACATCAAAGTAAAATTTAATAGCTAGTATGCAAACAAATTCCATGGTTTATTCCATATGGGTATATTCATGACAGATGCTGTGATGTTTACCGCTTCGACTTTTCAAAATACAGATGGTCATCTCGGTCGCAGAATACTTCGTCACTAAGGCTAATATAATGCCGGTGTTGCTGCATGAGAACATTAAGTCAAGTCTTTGAAATTCTTATTTATAGATCAATTTCTGCTTGTCTCCTGTCGTGCGTCAATTTATTTTCATAATTTTTGTGCATTGCCCAACATTTTAAATCATATCTGAGTGGCGAACGCATCGTAGTAAGAAACGGGCGACATCTTCTGTCGCTAGATAAGACACGAGAAATTGTCCATCAAAAACTGATCAGCCAGTTTGGTAACGTGTCGAGGTCACCCGGAAACCAGATGGCACTGAGCAAAGCCTACACCAGCACGTGGCGCCAAACACAATGACATCTCTAGTGGAATACTTATTTTCTAATGGGCGGGACTCGAACGAAATAACTTCTAACAAATAAAATTGTTTTGTATGCGACTTGCCCTACAACCACCAGGAATTTCCCAATCCGTTCGGCTCGATAAGGTAAAATAACGCGGGTAATGAGTGCACACCTCATTTATGCTCGAAGAACATAAGTTCCAATTTAACCTTACTCTGCTAGAAAAGGAAATTAGGAAACGTCACATCTTCATATTCATTAGCGCAGCTTCCGCAGATGTTGTTGTAAATGTTTTGCACCTTGCGGCGCGTCCTAATTATTGACATTTGATTTTATGTATTATTTACCGTGACTGCCTACAAGACTAGGTGCCATCAGAAGGTGCCATCAGCTCTTGACAAGCATAGAATGTCATAGCATTGAATAGATAGTCTTATCAACTCAGACACTCGCGAAGATCCATAAAATGCATTATGTCCTTTTTCAATCACTGTTTGCATTAAGTAGAGAAGTACTAACTTGAAACACTCCATTTCCATGAGAGTTTTGAGTCAAGAGGGCTTAAAAGCACTTAGTCATAGTCGAGAGGTGTAAAGTCTTACTTTTGAGTAAAAGGTTCAGAATAGGATTTTTTTTCTTTCAAGTCAAATGTGGTAGCTCGGTCTTTTTGGGGATCACATTTTGTCCGTTTTTGTTAACAGATATTTATATAATATTAGTTCGTACGAATTTTGAAAGATTGCTAATTGCATTAAGACTTCCAAGATTTGTTTCATAAAAAGAAACAGAGGTAAAATACATAAATTTTTGTTTGCTATGTCCATATGCTTTATCTTTAAACGGGATCACTTGCAAACAATTTACTCTGTCTCGAGGTTTCGTAATCAAAATAAGAGCATTCATAGATCTCACGCCATGAGCATCTTTTTTCTAATTTTGTCAAAAGATATAAAAAATACACTAAGCAAGCCTTCACGCAAGCAATACGAAAAACAGTGGATATCAACAGACTGGTCAAAAACGTCAAAAACAGATAAGTTGAATTTTTAAGTATTGCTGAAGTAAAAAAACTCAAAAGCTGTGAAGACACAATAGTCAAGCAAGGATATATATATAATTGTCTGAGGATGTTTTTTTTTATAAAATTGAAACTAAATCAATTTAACCATAACCCATTCAGATGTTCATTTTTCAAGAGCGCTTCAAATGACACCAATTCGATTGCTTGATTTGTTCTTAAGATATGCTAGACGTAAAAATTTGCATAAACGAAAAGGATATACTCAGACATACAAACTTCTACAAACAATGAAATCCGAAACCTGTGGCTTCAAAAGATGAGAAGTTAAAAAACTGCATTCTGCTTGGATATAACAAACCAAGTTTTTTAAAAAGCATATTGCAGATGAACTTCTTGACAGACTCTAATTTTATTGACCTCCAGGGATCTTCTTAAGTTTGTTTTTTCAAATTGGATACTATTTTCGTACCGTTTTGCAAAGTCCATCTTTATTGGATTTAAGAAAGGCGAGTTTGCAGATGAGTTAATATTAAGCAATATTCCTTTTTGTTCTTGTTGATTCACATTTACTCAGAAAATTGGAATAATATCTCGGACCTTTAGCTATCATAAATGTGAATCCATGCCTATTAATAGCAAGCCCGATTTTAAGGTGCATTCTTTTAGTAATTATCTAATCTTCTCCTTATTAATGATTCTTTCGGAAGAGAAGCATTCCCAGGCCATTAAATACGCACCTCAAATCATTACTGATGTAAAGATGCTGGAGAACGTCTTTTCTTCTGGAAACCGAAGAATGTTTACTTTCATTTCTTGTCCCGAAACTGGATTTTTCGACATTCAGGTACGAAAGACTTGAGGCCAGTCGAATTATTTCCAAGTATGGTGCCTCTTGACCTTTTTTAGAATTCGCAATAAATGTTTTCGAAGTGCTAATCAACCCTTAAGACTTTCGTTAGCTAAACGCTTTTATGTGAGCTGTAGATCACTCTTGCTTTTTAAATTTCAAGTCCGATCCGCCTGTTTTGATGCTAATATCTGTTTTTTTTCCGATCTTAAGAGTCGATGATTCTTTGAGACGACATAAGATGTATTACAAAAGATTAAAGCACATTATTTGAAGCTTATCCTAAATAGCACGAATAGTGTGCCTTTCAACTTCACTTTTTGCGTATCTTTTTGCTATTTTAGGAATTTTTTTTGTTGTTTCCTTTTTCTGAATACTAAATTCTACTGGTTTTTATAATAAAAAAATATACTGTTTGTATAATATTGTTTCCGATCTAGGGTAGCTTTAATTAATTTGCATTTAACCTTGATTCCGCCACTTTTTCTTTAAGTTTGTTATTTGCTTAGGGACGTAATAATATTCATCGAAAAGTGCGGTAATTATGTAAATTTACACTTTTCTTGATAATATCAAAACAGCTAAAGAAGGTTTCAGAAAAGTATGTAGCTCAATGTGTTTTGGATCTTTTCCGTCGCAAGGTTATTGCAGGCATCCGTGTCTCAGTGTACTGCTGAGCATGTGTTTTCGGGACCACACCTTTTGCGAGTTTTTCACACATAAAAACTTCTTGGGTAGCAAGAACTAAGTAACAAATAAAGTTGTTATAGGCCGTGGATAGGTTGACTAGATTTTCAACGAGAGCTAACAAGTGCGTGTTTTTTTTTTAAATATATCATGAAAAAATTCTATCCTTACAAGTCCCCATAGAAGCCTCTTCTATGTTTTAACATGACTGAAACAAGTACAAAACGAAAAACTTAAACATTTGCGGGATTTTGAACACGAGTAGATTGTTTTTTTCTATCAATATTTTCATAATGATTTTTTAGGCATCTTCAAAATTCTCTTGATGCTATTCCTTCTAGATTATCCTGTTAGCTAATAAATTTATTGAGAAAATTCTGTTGATATGAATCAACTTCTTTGGCGTGGATCCTTAGTGGAAAAATCGAGATCATGGACAAATATTTAAATGAATAATTATATTGTATTTATTTTTCTTATGAATATTAGGTCCTGCGGAATGCCTTTGATATCATTTCATACAAGGAAAGACAATGGATTTGAAACGAATCCTGTGGCTCTCATTTCGTGGTCCTTCCAACTTAATTTGTGGCAACCATAACAATTGCCGGGCTCATGGTTTTAAAGCTTTTTAAGTAAACATGGCGTTTTTTTAATCAAAACAAACGCAAAACGTAATAAAATGAAAGCATACCCAGATTGCAAACTCCATCCCCGATCTTGATCATTGTATATAAAGCGATTTTGAAAAAGACAACAATGATTACATCAAGAAGACATAAACGAATAATTCCCATGGAAATAGCCCCCGGGATAGGGAAACACTTTCATATACTCAAGCTCTCAAAGCTCACGTCATGTCGATTATTGTGCGTTATGAAGAGCAAGAGACACCAGCAGCGCCACCTTCACCGTCATCGTCACCATTGAAAGACACGGCATCCCTTAACATCACCGTCGAAGGCATAAATTTTCGTCAGACCTATTCACACACACACAACTTCAGATATCAAACAGATTTTATTTGCATTATTATTGTTATTATTATTTCTGTACGTCCTCGACCTCACCGCCATTCCAGCGTGCTCCAGTGCTCGTACTTTCCTACATCGTTTTTATCGTATGGGTTGTACGCAACCAATGAAATTTATGCTCTTCCACTTTGCCTCAGCGTAGCGCACATATTCTATGAAATATGTACCCGCATTACACGCTCGGTATTCTCGGGTGAGTGGGTGAAATAGTAACCCAGCTCGGAGTACAGTCTTAAACCCCAAATCCCCAAACATGACCATAATTCCCTTTCATATAAAATAGATTGAATGCATAACCCACATCTCCGCCTCACCTATCATCATTCATCTGGCCTAGGACCCAGCTCGACTCCTCGACTGAAAACCTCACACACTGACGGGATCCGAGTAAAGTGGAAGGGCACCATTCAGTCAGTCAGTCAGTTATTCATGCTGGAAGGACCCTTTTCTTGGGTAACCATTTGCGTTTGCGAAAATCTCGATTTAAAGAGAAATTTTCGTGTGCTATTGTCGTGTCCTGGAAGTGTAGAGCATTATGTACATTACACATCAAAGATCCTTGCTGGAAAATCATAGCCAACCCCGACACACGCACTTGGTAGCAAAACGCATTACACCCTCCTTCCGAAGAAACTTGCGAACTGGCTCCTACGAACGATAGAGTCCTATTAATGTGTTCAACAAATATTTTATGTTGACAAATAAACATAAGATTATTGCTTAGTATTATTTATTTTTGTTTGTTAGTCGGGCGGCGTTACATGTTGTGGTACTTCAATGGCCAGATCATGTGCGAGTGCGTATATTGCTGTGCAAAAGATACATATACCTATGTTGTATGTATCTGCAAGGGCATTTGAGGTTAGAGGTTAGTTCAATATTGATTAACTGATGATTGTGATTTTATTTGAAATTTGAACTTGCTGCGAGGATGATAGTAATGATATTCGAACGTTAATACCTGTCATATGTCATGCCGTAATGGCAACATTAGTGTGCATGGTTTGGCAGATAAAATTGCTGTTATCGTCATTACGCGGTGATTTCATATTATTTAATCGAGCCAAAAGAATGGAACCAATATTGGTTTAACTGCGCTTGGCACACTTTGTCAACGTTTTGACATTAAGGATTTGATATATTTGGATAACAAATTTGAGTGTGCTGCGTGTTCAAAAAAAAACCCTACACATCTGGAATTGAGCTCGGTGTCTCTTTGTCTCATTATCTGTCACAGGCCTTTTTCCAACAGGATCTTGAATCGCGATGATTGAAATCTGAAATTGTTTATAAAGGCAGGTACCTAAGAGCAGCTGTGAAGTTGTAAACTCGAATTTTTATACTTCAAACATTATTTAACATTGGCATTTGAACTTACAAAAATTATTTTATTAAATGTTTTTAAAAAAAAAAAGAAATATATTTTATTTAATTAAATTTTCGTTAAGATACAACTTTTGAAATTAAGAATTTCATAGCCAAAGGTTGACAACAGAACACTTTTACTAAGGCTCCGCTGCCCGTCCGTCGATCTGTCACAATGCCGTGTCTGCTGGAGCTTAAAAGGTAGACACTTGCCCCCATTAAAAATATGTTTTTAATGAATCGAAACTTATTTTTACCCTTAGATGATTCCATCTATGATAAATCAAAAATTAAAAGAAAAATATTAAGTATTTTATTAAAAACTTTACAGTAGTACGGAACCCTTCGTGTGCCTTTCAATTTCAAAAGGAATTTTGCGCGAGATTTCTCTTTTGTTGTAATTGTCGAAATGTCAGAAATGACGATGCTTCTTTTAACGATATTCGCACTTCCAGACAACGAATTTCATATATTTTAATATGCTTTACTATTCTTTAGGACTTAAAAAGCCTTGAATATAAATTGACAGATTTGAAAGGAAAAACAACCGGTAGGAATTTGCAATAAATTCAATCAAGAATAAATATAACAAAAATAAAATTTTAAAATAAACATGAAGCCCGTAATAAGGTATAATGAGGCTTCGAAGGGCAATTTTTGTTGTTTAATTTATTGGGTTGGCAACTAACTAGTTGCGGATTTCACTCATATATGGCTTTAGTTAAATTTTAAAGTTTGCTGACGTAATCCAAATGTCAAACACATTTTGTAATTTGATAGTTTGTACTTCAACTGTCAATCAGTAAAAAAAAAAATCTACCGGTTGTGAAGTTTTTGTCAAAACGAACATGTACGTCATATTTTGCTTTTTTATTTCCGGAAAGGAAAAAACGCATCGCAAAAAGTTAAATATGTGCTGTTTATGGTGACGAAGCTTTAAAAGAACGGCAGTGTCAAAATTGGTATCCAAATTTCGTTTTGGTGATTTTTCACTCAGGGATGAAAAATGCTCTTGTCGTCCAGGTGATAGCGACCAAATCAAAGCAATAATCGATTCGGATCGTCATAGTACAACACGTGAGATTGCAGAGAAGCTTCATGTATCACATACATGCATTGAAAATCGCTTAAAACAACTTTGCTTTATACGAAAACTCGGTATATGGGTCCCTAATGAACTGAAAGAAAATTATTTAACACAACGCATTAACATCTGCGAATTGTTAAAGAAACATAATGAAATTGAACAATGCAGTTAAAGAAAAGCGACCCGAATTGGCAAATCGAAAAGGTGTTGTATTCCATCATGACAATGCAAGGCCACACAAATCTGTGGTCACTCGGCAAAAATTATTGGAGCTTGGTTCGGATGTTTTGCCACATCCACCATATAGTCCCGACCTTGCACCATCTGATTACTTTTTATTTCGACTTTTGCAAAACTCCTTAAATGGTAAAATTTTTTAATAATAATGATGATGTCAAATCGTACCTGGTTCAGTTTTTTTTCTGATAAAAAACAGAAGTTTTATGAACGTGGAATAATGATGCAGCTTAAAAGATGGCCAAAGGTCATTGCTCAAAATGGGCAATTCATTATAGAATAAAATTATTTCGTTCCATGAAAAAATTGTCCTTTATTTTCAAAAAAAATCTGCAATTACTGAGTTGCCAACCTCTGTGTGTGAAAGAAACTATAATGTTTGAAAATGGCTGCAACTGTCGGTATATGTGTCAAATACTCATGACTATTTCTTACGCATTAATTCGTCTGTGACTTTGGTGCAATGCTTTTCGCCCGAAAATGACTGATATAATCTTCTAAAGGACACAATTTCAAGCCGGTTATAATAATATCAATGTTATTGCCCATTAGCTGAATATGTATTTATAAATGAAGGGTTTCTTTAATTTGAGATTCTCAGTGTGCATTTACACGTCTGCATATATCTATCAGTAAACCAATTGACGATGTGTCGCATAACATCATAACAAATCGTCAACTGGTCCATGAAATCGGAGTCATTGCTTACTTTTAGACCTTAAATTGAGTTTTGATTTTATGAAACCCGTCCCCTTAGGACGGGTGTGTTTTTTTAAGTACACTTACGCTGATTTCTTCCATCTTTTCTTCCATTGCACCAAAAAACTTTATTCGAAAAGCAAAAGGACTAAAACATTCAAAAAAAATTGATCAGCAATTTCAGCGATTGTGTTACGTGAATACGCAAAATGTATTCTAAACTTAAAAAAAATATTTTAATCATTGATGTCTTCTCTTAAAGTGTGAGTTATGGAATTGATATTCTGATCTGTGGGCATGCTTTCGTCCTACCATATTTGAGCAGATAATCTTGTGCACGCCACTTTTCAGTAAATAACCGAGACATGGAAAAGCTTAAACAGCAACGTACGAAGATCTGATCACGTCTGCTTGTTACTCACTCTCGACGTCAAGATTACCATCCAAAACCACTTGAGCCTGGATGCCGTTTTCATAACGTTTAAATTGTTTTTTATTTTTTGTGTTAAATATTGTAAGCGTGGCACTTTTATCCCTTGTTTTTGAAAATGGCATAATTGAGAGATTTTCCCGACGTTGCCATGAGTATTCTGTCTATCGCAATTGTGCTTCTGTACAAGTGGCTTACAGTATCCTCATCAGAATGTTGAGTGAAATTCCTCAAAATGAAATCATCTTAAAAGTATTAATAGTCGCAAAAGCAGTTTTTAATACTTGTTGAAGTTTTCTTTAATAAATTTAGAATTGAAAGCCACCACACGACATTGAGGAATTTTTCGTACCTTTCTCAATATCATGACTATCCATGTAATTAATGATGCCAAATATTCTGTAGTGGTTATTTTCAACTTCTCTACGAGTGGAGTCCCAATAAGGACAGATAATTCAACTTCGACTTATTTGCATTCGCTCAGTTCGCAGTATTAGTTTTGCGGTGTAGTGCAGGTATAACTTTGGTTGAAAAGATTGCGTCATCACAGCTGTTAGTAAAATAACTTCACTTCACCACATAAACGCAAACTGTCTTTTTTTCAGGATTACTTTCTTCACTACAGCTTGACAAGTCTACTTAAGCATGGCAACTCGTTAATTAAGACTTATGCATATTGCCACTCTAATGGTAGCACCATTTATAAGGCCGAAAAGAAGCCTTTGCAGAATGTTATTGTGGTATCGGCTTGAACCCAACAGGCTTTGCCGTTTTTCTCGAAAAGCCAATGCTTCACAAGATTTCTATGGGTTATTAAACATTTAAAGCAATCTATCCTTCTCAATATTAATTTGAGATAGCCTTAACTTGCAGGACCGTTTTTATTTGTTGTCAGTTTTCTGGGTATATTACCTCTGTCTGAGTTCGTTCTACTCGTTGAATTTTTTTTATACACTCGCTGAGAACAATGTCTGGATATACAAATATACATCATTCCATTTGATGCTGATGGCAAGCGCACCAGAACCAAAGGCAACAACTTAGCGAGTAAACGTTAATAGTAAAAAGAAAAATATATTTAACAAATAATTTTCAATTTCAAACCGCACTTTTTGTACGCTCGATATAACTTCAATAATTATGTAAGCTGGTCGTGGCCATCTGGTCTATTTCCAACTTTGAACGGTCTTAAAAGAAGCGATGCTCTCGGTAGATTTTGAACTATTCGCAAGAGGTAGCAATGACACTGAACCTCGGAAATCCACTGACCTCGTAATACAAAGGATGACTTAATTGCGTCGGCAAATTCGACAAAAGTAACTGGCTCGCACAGTTGATTAAGAGTCTGCTCTCAATTGAACCAATAAATAAGCATCAATCTTAATGATTGATCTTATGATCAATTTTTGAATTAAGTCCAGTCAGAATTTGCCACTGTGATCAACTTAACGGTGCTTTTAAGAGTACTCCGACTGAATGGGTTAGGAGTTACGTGGTGGCTTGTCATCCTAGAGTTCCATCTTTATATATCCAAGGGAGTCAAAAAATAAAGTTTGACAAAAGTGAAAATAGAATACTGACAGCAGAGTGATAACGCAATGTTCCGATATACTTGAACCCACTTTCTTTCAAAACGACTTATGGCAAACAATATACTGCGAACTGAGTGAATGCAAATATTTCGATAGAACATTTTTTCATCGCAAAATCGGAACCAAACACATATGAGGGTCATGTTCCATGCGGGCTAGCAAGTTCCAAAGTGAATACATATTGAAATTGAGTACTGCTTGACCATGATGTTACAAAGAATATTATATCAACAAGTACAACGTTCTTCAAGTTTCGGGACCCTTTAGTCAAACTGTTTGAACGCTCCTTTTTTGTGGCGGACACTAATACCTGTAAACTGAATATCCAATTAAACCCTTTGGTGCATCGCTTCACCGTACGTGACACTTAAAGGAAAACACATGAGCTCACTTATCAAATTAATAATACACGGGGATGAAAAGTTCCACCAAAGTTGAACAAGCCGCTACCGCTAGCAACTCCACAGCGGGTGTGTTTTTTTTTTCTTTCTTGATGGCTATACGAGTTCGTACAATGTCGATTGGAGCAAATGTTGGAAAGGTATATTCATGCTCGGGTAATTCTGGGCCAACTTTCTAAAAGAGCAAAAGGTGAGTCGTCGCTTTTGGCCTTTTGATTGATTGTTCACAAAGCGCGGCGGGGAACAAACCTTGTGTCGGTTGTATAAGGATATTGCGTGCGCGTCTGTGGTTCCGATTGTAATTGTCTGCTCTCGATAATCAGTCAACTTCACAGCTATGCTTCAAAGCGATTAAGGGTTATTCAATGAGTTGAGTCCTATGTGTGATATGGGTTCTCTTTGATTGAAAAAGGAGGCTGAAATTGGGTTAACCTGTTGCTGCAGACAGTTATGGATGGAGTGATGTTTTCTGAGTCAGCTACTACCTTTACCGGTCGCGTGTATCGTTTAACTGAAATATCAAAACAAAATTTGACGAAATATGGTGAGTGAAAATTTAAGTGGTTCCAACACCTCTCTGTTTTCTTGAGTAACGAATACATATGAAAGGGTTTTCGATAAAAATGCAGATGCAGGAAATAAATGACCATGTGCATTATTGAAGCATCCTCAATAAGCATGGGTATTTTTGAGAAAGCAAGGACTCACTACACCATCACAGCAGCTTCGGATGACCAATTTTTAAACAACCTTTTTTCGGCAATGAGACTCATATTTATCGATAATAACATTGTCAAAATCGAGTTTTGCAAATACTTCTGTGGAGGACATTTGAATGATGTTATATTCCAAGATCCAAGAAATGTATTCAATAAAAAATTTAATAGATTAATTTGTTTTATTTAAATTTAGTTTCGGAACCACAAAGAGGACGACCCTGTTTTTTAATGCTTTTTTATTTGCCAATTCAGAATAACTTAATAGCTTATATAAATATATTATATATTTTCTCAAATTTCTTTTTTATTTGAAAGTACTTCCGGTTAATAATGGAAAATAATTCCATTCAAATGGCTGCCTCGGCTGGCCATGCAGTAGCCTACACGATCGGTCCAATTTTTAAGCACATTATCGATTGTGTGCAGCTGTATTTCACAAATGGCTTCACGAATATTGTCCTTTAAAGCGTCAATTGTCTCTGACTTGTCGGCGTTACACTTATCTTTGGGGGCACCCCACAAATAATAGTCCAACGGTGTCAAATCGCAGCTGCGAGGTGGCCAAACGATATCAGCTCTGCGGCTGATAATGCGATCTTCAAAAACAGGGCGCAAAACATCGAGTGTAGCTTCGGGTTTGTGGCACGTAGCGCCGTCCAGTAAAAACCAAATGTTGCCAATATCCTCCTCTTCAATTTTTGTGAACAAAAATTCGTTCAACATGGCCCGATAACGATCGCCATTGACTGTAACGGCCACACCTTGCTAATTTTCGAAGAAAAATGGCCCAATTATGCCTCTGGACCAAAATCCGCACCAAACAGTGACTCGTTTTGGGTGCATCGGCTTTTCAATGTATACGTGCGGGGTTTTTGTGCCCAAAATGCGACAATCTTGCTTGTTTACATATCTGCAAAAACGCATTGGATGGTCAGTTCGCTTCAACTTCTGAACCAATTGGACTTTGTATGTGTATGTCTCCGAAATGTTCAATTGTTGAGAACGACGGTGAATTGATGTTGATGGCGCTTCACGCACACCAGAAAGCAGCAATATTCTTGGGTACACGCACTATTTTTGGCTTTTCACGCTTTGGTTTATCGATGAGGATGCCAGTTTCTTTCACTTTTTTCACAAGATAACGAACATACGGAGCTGACGGTGCTTCTTTTCTTCCAAAATCCGTACGCAATTTTTGCACACATTCTGCAACATTACCATGATTTTAAAAGTAATGTCGCAATATTTCCCAGCGTTGTTCAAGCGTATACACAACCATATTCGTTCAGCGGAAGGATAAAACTAATTATCTGTCAAATCAGACATGAGCTAAGTGTTACCATTCACGAAATAAGCACTTATTGAAAAAAAAAAAACGTAAAATTGCGGACCCGTTATGAACTTGAACTGAAAAAAGAGAGATTTCGCATTACATAGTCCATGTTTTAATTATATAATTTGGACTTAATTTAATATTATTATCTTGTCTTTTCTTTCACTAGCTGTGTGTGCTTCAGTTCCCACTATTCTCATCGATCAGCCTAAATTGCATTTGGGTAAATTAAACGTGCTTTGTATCCTTAAATGGCAATTTTTCTTTCTAATTAAAATAATTAATTCTTAGCCTCTTGCTAACGACCTTTAATCACAAGACATCGCCTGTACCAGTGCTACGCTAATCAAAAAACTACATTATACTATATAGCGAGCGAGTCCATTCAACAAAAAAAAAATTAAATACTTTTCGTGACTGTCACTTTGCCTCCGAAAACTTTTTCTCGTTAAGTTTGAAAATGACACATCCTCCCTTTGTTAGCAGTTCCAATTAAGTGCATTTTTGAAAGATTTTTTTCTCGACTAGTGTTTATCAAAACACATAAAACTAACAAAGCTGTGTTTTTATTTTTTTTTTAATAAAAAAAACATATTTTTTTTGATTTTAAATGAACTTCAACAAAATCTAAATTGTTGTTTCGTTGTTTTCTCTTTTTTTATTCTGGCCACCAACGGACGCGGCTCTAGATTGTCAACGAATATACTGACTGGGATAGAACATCACAGCATCCAATCAATACCAGAGACACAGCGGTTGCTGCACTCTCCGACGCTCAATTTGTGGCACCAATTATTCGCACTGGTGATATGCTGGCAAACATACCCTCTGGTGGCGGTGGCGGTATCGTTAGTCAAGACAAGTCCTCCTCATCAGCATCGTCGTCGTCATCATCATCGTCTGCGTCGTCCTTTAGTTCGGCGCCCAGATGCTACTTCTATGTGTTCGATTATCAGACAAAGGACGGCGACTATCCGCAACGTATGGGCACAGTTCATGGGGAGGATTTACCATACATATTTGGAGCGCCACTGGTCGATGGTTTCAGTCATTTCCCAACCAACTATACTAAATCCGAGATAGCATTGTCCGAGGCGGTTATTATTTTTTGGACGAACTTTGCTCGCACTGGGTAAGTTAATTGGACAGATGAAATTTATGGGTTTTATGATAAGTGCTATTGGGTGTTGGGTGGGTTTTGGGGGCGTGCTTGACGCGTTATAGGAGACCATACACACACAAAGTGTTGGATTTAGAATTTTCCCTTTTTTTTTGTTGGAAGAATACGAACAGAAAGAGGGAATGAGATTATGCGATTGCAAAATGTCTCATAGTTAATAAAGAGATTTAAAAGTGATTTATTTCGGAGAATTAAGTTGAAAGGGATTTTTGTGAGACGCACGGAGTTGGATTCAGAATCCAGATCCGCAAATGTATTACATAAAGTGAACTGTTTTTTTTTTTGTTCGTTCTCTATTTCTTGCTTTACTTATCAAAAAGTGAGATAAGTGCTTTGTTTGTCTTCATTTGGAACACAGATAACGAGTTATGTTAAGAGTTCTTAAGAGCTCAGTATTTCTTAATTCATTGTTTTCATCTATGGCAATATATCTCTCGGCCGTTGTTATCCTTGTGAATAAAGAAGTCACATTCTTAGAGTGATTGACAGGTCTAAGAGAATCTTTTTTTCACGCGCTTGCTCTTGATTTGTGAGTAGACCGAATTATGTTTGTGGCTTGTATAAGAAGTCATTAATCCTTCATCGGTTTATTGGTTCTAGATTTAAGCTTAACTTCGAATATTTTCAGGATTGAGCTTAAGGACAAAAATTAAGCTGGTTGATAACTGTCTTTAGCAACTTAAAGAATTGAGACCTGATAACTCAAAATAAAAAATTGTTTTGTTCGGACCCAAAGATGAATATCCAGATTATTTTTATTTATTATATTAATTTATTTTAAAGAATGCTTACACATGAAGATACATGTATGTTATGATATATATGTATATGTACAGCTTTATGTAGGATACACAAAAGAACACAGCTATAATTTTTATAAAATTGCGATACAAGAAAACAAAATGTAAATTTGAAAATTTAAATTTAAATTAAAAATAAAATTATGTAATTATATTTAAAAAAAAAATATTTCAAATTAATACTTAATCTGAGCGTGGAGGCCCGTGTTCAAATCCGGGTAAGAACATCTGACATTTTTTACGGCTCCACCTCTCGCGCGTGACTGATAATAACTCCGATGTGCGAACGCCGTTTGCGACAAATTTAAGACTCGCACACAAATGGTAAGGCAAGGCGATGGCCATTAAGGCAGCTGCAGTGCATCCAATTTTTTTAATTAAATTACACGAATGAATTTTGTTGTTAAGTCGGAAGGCAAATAAAAAAGTCAAGGACAAAATAGACACTAAAATGTGGCACCATTAGTGTAGTAGTTGATGTTGTGGTTCATTTATGAGAGCAGATTGATTTTGTCAATCGCAGGATCTATTTTAGATTTTATGTTGATTAGTTTTACTTCGAAATTTTAATGTTTTCTTAAATAAAGGATGATTTTTAAGCGTTAAGCTCATGACTGTCAAATAAAGTTCGAAATTATTAAACAAAAGCCGGTGTTATTCTCGCGTTTATCTTTTAAAAATACTGCGCGTCCGCACCATAAAACATAACAAACAGTGCATTTTTCGGGTGCAGACCAAATATGGCAGTTTTGTAAAGAAACATTCCCATTCAATCACATATAAGTTTCGTCGCCGAAGACAATTTTTCGATAAAATAAAAGAAAAAACAACTTTTCGTTCGTTTGATTTTGAAACATGTCAAGAATCACGCATGAAACTCCAAAAGCCTCACGGCATATCCTGGTAATAAAATAAAATTTTTTACGTTTTCAGACCAAAGACAGAAGACTGGCATGGTCCAAACGCCCGACGTTGCCAGCGATAACCCGAAAACATTATCCCCCAATCTGTGTGCGCGCTTTTGATCTAGCATGTAACCACATTTGGTGGTTGTAATGATTTTCGTAACTGATGCATGAACTTTCAGCGCTCGAGACAATTTTTTTTTAACTAGCGTCTAAACATTTATTATTCGTCTGAAAATTGATCACTGCATCATTGATGTTTAGGAGAGCTTGAACATAGTTAAGGTGCTATTGACGGACTACAGGCTGTTACTGATGAACTAGCCAAAGTTTTCCAATATTTTTAAATCTTTTAAGTCACGTAGTTTGACCGACATGTTATGAAAGAGTTTTACCAGTTGTCTTACTTCTTTGATATCGTTACCTCCTATTTAATGGGCTCCGTAAAATTTCTCTTTTGGACTCGGTATACCAACTTAATAGGTAAGAACCCTAAAGAAAAATTTGTGGATATCAGAACATGGAAATGATTTCTTCTGACTTCAATTCAATTTTTTTGATCTGTTTTACTAGGAGAGTAGATTTATAAGAGATGTATGAAGGAATCGGCTTTCATCAAGTGAGTGAAAGTTTGAACATCAGAGTCAAGAACTTTTCTTTGAAGCAGGTATTCATCGTGAATCTAATGTGACTTAATTTCTTGTCCTTACGCTCAGCCGAAAAACTAACATCGGGGGAAACTGTAACTATGACCCTGTTTAGACGATTACTTTTGAGTGCGTAGTGAGCAATCATGTAGTGTCTACAAACGTAGTTCTCACCGCTGCACTTCTTTGTATAGGGGTGGAATGAGTGTCATGTAGCATCTGATCTCACAACTGTTTCAATTATGATGTGCATCTGCCACTAATCCCCGATCGAAAAATAATGATAAAATGTAATAGAAACGGAACATTTCGGGTGTGGAACGTGATTGCCCGCCCCAATTTTATATTTTATTCGTGACTTCCGCTTTCTCTTACCACTTACTCTTTTCACACTCAAACTTTCGTCATGGCGTATTCAAAAATCTTAACAGGCTCTTTGTTAGTTTCAGGTGAGCACATCCTTTTTTGTCTCTATCCTTTCCTATTCCTACGAGGATGGTTTGAAAAGTTTCCGACCTAAGTGTGAAAATAGTAGCACTAGTCAATTAAAGCTAGTGAATGTAGTCGTGCAACTTTTGACAATTACTCACAACCGATTTTGGGCACGAGTTGTGCATTTCATGCAGCTCGCTGCTCAAACGTGGATATCGTCGGGCACCCAGCAAAAAGTTGGATCACGCCATCACTTTTGTTTTGCGTGGCCTATCGGCTTGGGTTGGATAATGGCCAATGGGTATGCTGCGTAATGATCAGAAGAACAACAAGTCTGACGCAGCGGTTCTTTGATCAGGCTGGATTGGCTTGGGCTTGCAGAAAAAGCAACAAAATCAAAATAACAGCTTGTCTGCAAACCAAGGTCATCCCAATTGTTTGCAGAAAACAAGTAGCCAATGGCTGGGCTGTATTGACGAGGGAAAAGATAACTTAGCAGGGATTCATTTAAACTCCGGCAGCCGACATGTCATAAGCTAAATAATATAAAAAAAACACTCTTTGTAAAAATTGAAACTAAATTTGTAAATTAGAAATTACTAAATGAATGAAGAGTTTTTAATTTACAAAATTCACGTAGTTTTAGTTGACAGTCGTTTGAGTGAGTCGATGTAAGAGTTTTTGTGAAAATGGAAAAAATTACAAATCAAAGACGAGTTTGACTCTGTGTATTGGGTTTGGGACGCTCTGTGGCCGTAAGAGCTTGGGAGATGATGAACGTTCGGACGTTCACGGGACGAACGGGACTTAAGTTCACCAAATTGTCGTCTAGCACCGACCGCCGAATCAAAGTGAGGTCATGAAAAAGTTCAAAGAACGTGCTTGACACATGTCAAGATTAAGGCAAGATAAAGCTATCCACGCATTGGGTGCCGGGCTTGATCACGTTAGACCAAAATCGTGTTCGAATGAACATTTCCAACATTCTGTTTAGTTTAGCAATAATAGCAGTTTAGACGCAATAAATCCAAGTTTTGGTGCCGATTAATTACTGTAGATGGTACTTCGATACACTATTACTGCTCCAAACAAAAATACAGTCAAAACAGTGGACTGCAAAGGGGGAATTGGCTCTAAAAAAGCTCTATCTTGTGGGAAAGTGATGAGTACTGTTTTTTGGGATAGTCACGGAGTTATCTTAAACGATTTTCTTCAAAAAGGAAAAAACAATACAGGATCATACTACCCATCATTACTTCACAAGCTGAATGCAGAAATTGTCACATTTATAGAAAAATAAAACCCTGTTTCACCATGACAATGCGTCATTTCACACCTCAGCGGCTGCCATGACGAAAATCCACGCATTAGGGTTTGAACCGCCTGACCATCCCCCTTACTCTTCAAATCTAACCAAAAGCGAGTTCTTTTTGTTCCTTCTTCAAAAAACTACGCTCGCACAACATAGAATTTCGTCAAATGAGAAGGCAATCACCTTCGGGAGCAATTATTTAGCGGAAAAAAATGCCGAGCATTATTTGGACGAAATAATTACAAGATGGGCGCATTGCTTGGAGTAGTGTGTAGAGTTACAAGAAGTCTCTGAAGAAAAAAAACATGTCTTGTATCATTTTCAGGTCGGAGTTTTTTCAGATAATCCTCGTATAATCTTCCTCCAACTACATAACTGTAATCATCTTTGTACTGTGGGACGTGGTCTAACTGTGCTAATGACCTTAATAAACTGAATTGATTTCATTTGGATATATTCTTCAACTCCTGTGTTTTATATAATTAACTAGCTCTCAAGGGATAATGTCTACCCTTGTTATCGATTTACGAAGAGCGATTGGAAGGATCAAGTATTTTCTCAATTCTACCATCAAACTGTTTGCATTCGCACAATTCACAGTATTCTTTTCGCCATTGATATTGTTCAGTTGCATTTTTGTTATTTCTTGGTAGGTGGGTATACTTATATATTAATTTGTTTTGTAGGATTTTTGACATTCGTCTAACAAGTAAGCAAAGGTTATTATACCTTGGACCTTAGCCCACCTTTTCAACATGTATTGCGCAATGGCAACATTGAATGCCGATGAGTTTTTTTTTGTATTTATAACTCTAAGTATTTTTTATTAGGCTTGTAAGATGATTTCCGTTTTTTAAAAGTTACGATATGAGTTAAGTTAAGAATAGAAGATAACGGTTTAAAACGCAAATAATTATTATCTAACAAAACTTTAACCTTTGACAACTGAAACTGCCGGCAACCGAATGAAGTTTCTATTGTTTTCGTCTTTGCGACAGATATCGCCGATAGAGATGCAGCATATGTGTATTGACTGTGAACCATATTCCTCATAGGCAGTTCTTTCTATTGTTCATCTTGGTGGCAATGGCTATGGCTTAAAAGGCTTTGAGACCGAAGATTGTTGTCTTTGGTGGATCAATTTTGTACAGAATAAATGCAGCTTTTCCCCTCTTCTCTTTCGCCTCTTCCATTCCCATCCGAATGGGTTGTTCCTGACCGTACTGAGTATCATTACGATACACTATTATGGTATCTATCTGTTTTTTTCAAAGCATTTCAAACGCTATTCCGGTTTGGTATGCCGTAGAATAATCCAAGTCATGCTTGTATGGAGTCTTGTTTAACAAACAATGAGAATTGCTTGTTTGGAAGTCTCCTTTTTTGTACACAAGTAAAAAGCTGCCAGCGAACTTGCCTAAGGTGCATCGGGGTTCGTCTTGATTGTCCAGTTTGAAAATTGTAGTCTCAAAGAATTTTTAATATAAACACTATTTATCTAGTAAAGCTTCGGACAGAATGCTTGTTGAAGGGCCCAGTTACCGCAAAACTGTAGAGTAAGGCAGGAAACAGCGGCGGAGTTGGATGAAAATTTTATTTGGATCAAATGAAATAAGTTTAAAATTACGATTTCTTTTGAAGGCTACTTACCCAAAAAAGAAAAAAACACATCTCAATTTACTCAAGATTTTTTGAGACGATGCAGTTTCACGTGTGAACGAGAGACTTCGTTTCATTTACGCTCCCTTAGAACGAATTCTAACAGCGGCATAACAAGAATGCGCACAGCTGGTATGAAGTTTGCCGTTCAAATCAATTTCCGATATCGCTCCCACTTTTTATAACCTTACTTATTTTCTTCTAACAAAATCTCTACCCTTTTCCTTTTGGATGTCATGCGATGTCATGTTATTTGTTTTGTCACTGTTATGAAAAACATTATCCGAGTATGTATTATGTCTGCTGCAAAATTGTATAGTTTTGAAACAAATAGCTATTTTATTTGATAAACTGTTACGCAGTTTTGATTTTTTTCAATTCTTACTCCCCTGTTCATCTTTAAATTGCAAAATTATTCAGACACAATTTATTCAAAACACAATTCGGATAGTTAACGCCTCAGAATTCTGAACAAATTGTTTTTTATATGCGTACAGTTGAACCTTAACTATAACTACAACAATCTTATGTGTTGTATTACCTCCTTCCGCAGCAATAACATCTTTGAGTCGTATTTAGATTGAATCGATAAGTTTTGGTTAAATATCCTTTGAATGCCATTCGACGTCGTAGAAAAATGCCACCAAGTGTCATCTGCCGATCTTTCGATTTATTTAAGACTTAAGGATGTACCAAACATTCTCTATTACATTGAGATCCGGACTCTAAGGTGGCCATTACAATGCAATTTTCTGCGAAATTTCCGATAAAATAATAAATTTCAACTCGTATGAATTGATGCATTTAATGAGTTGCTCTACAATGATTTATTTTGTGTAAAATAAAAATTAAATCCTAGAACACCCCATAAAAATAATTCCGAATTCGAAAAAAGGTGTCACTGTGATGGTGTGATGTCAAGGTGGCAAAAAGCGGCTGCTGTGTTTTTCAAATATTCGAATATATTCGAAATGATGTGAACATTGATCGGATGCAATCCATTATTTAGGAAAGCCCCGAATCTTCTACCATACGACATTTTCAATTCCTAGAGCTCAGTAAGTTAATTTATCAAAAAAATGGAGGCACAACACTCACAGCTCTCTGAAGGGAAATTTTCGTTGATCGGATAATAATTTTAACTGGACACCTCGTTCATTTTTATATGGGGGTACCTAAAAAGTAAATAGTATGGCAATGAGCCAAGAACCATACAACAGCTTGAGAACAATATCCCAGAAAAAGTGAGAGCGCTGCGACCTGACATTCAAAGCAAAGTAATGGACAATGCTCTGGAAAGCCAGGTCTAGGCGAACAATTGGCGCCATTTGAGAGATATAATCTTCAAAACAACCATAATCTAAATGTTAAAAAAAAAAAGAAAAATGCTATTCATCACATAAATCTTAAAGTCTCTTAAGCACCACCCTGCATAAGCATAGTTATGAATTTTTCTCAGAAACCTACAGATTAACTTTCTAGAAGGTCCATCTGTCAAGTATTCGTTGAAAAACATTCGTTAATGAATCTTAACCATCCAAGAACTCACTCACATACAAACAAAAAATTTCATAATTTGATCCAGCCGTTTAGTAGGAAACTAATTTAATAAGAGTAACTAACACACGTACAAAAGAATTTTATAAATAAAATTTATTTATTTTTTATGAAAATTCAGAAGGCTTCTTCTTTACAAATAATTCACAATTTCAATTCTCCAGTCATTCATGCAAAATAGACTTTGAGGCATTTCATTTCCGACAACTTCCACTACTCAGCTCTCTGATTTGAATTCGATTTCTAAAATCTACATAAGCATTCGGAAGTGAGCCCCCTAAAGTGTGAAAAACGATTTATTGGCATAACGGTTAGTTTCAAATACTTAGTTTCCTAGGATTGTCCTGATCGCATAAAACAAGCACCACTTTAGTCTGCGCGTACAAGTTTTGGAAGCAAATCCAATTGTATCCTTTCCTGTCTGCTTACCCTCTTACATGAACACAATTTCTAATCAGTGAAATCTCTTCAATTTGCTTCTGTCAATCTATCCACAGAAATCCAAATGAACATCATCGGCAAGATTCCGTGCTGCCAGCCTCAAAGGAACGCAATAGATTTCGCAGCATTAACTGGGAGAGTTATGATCCACTCCATCAAAAGTACTTGGAAATTGGTAAGCACACACTCATGGTACTGAATATTCTAAACAGCACATGGCACCGCACGCATGACTTACCCGTTTTTCTAACCTTTGTCTTCTCTCTTCACAGGAATGAAACCACGCATAAAGAATCATTTTCGAGCCCATCAACTATCGATTTGGTTGCGTCTCATCCCGGAGCTACATCGAGCTGGCATGGAGGACGTCATCGCACGGCACAATCTATTCAAAAATCACGATGATATGGATCTGTACGAGGGGCCAGTGAAACCGGATCCGTTCTCGTCTCGTTTTCAGATTGTCGAAGATGCTATGGGCAAGAAGGGTGGCCGCAGTAATGGCTCTTCCAATGGATATATCTCTGGGGTGCTGGGTGGTAAGTCAAACATTATGTATAGAGCACATGAGCACGAACACCATAAAGGCCAAAACAATAACTCACAAATTGTCGCAGGCATTTACAAGTGTGATTTTTGCAAGCCGTCCATTCAAATGAAGGAGGCAACTGTGACAGTCTTTCAGAGTTTTCCAAACGAGAGGGTGACACTGATTTCTTGGCCAAAATGCCCGACGACCACGACAATAGTCCGCCCGTTCGAGCCCCAAAGTGATGGTGAAATACTGTGTCCAAAACTGGTGTCGGGTTCGTCAGGGAATGACAACGACGTTGACGACGAGATGGCGGTGATGACGATGAAATTGCGAATTGTTCCGAAGAGGATGGACTATGGGGCTGCGTGTTTGCTTAACGGGCTTGTTCCCATACCCATTCGCTTTGTCCATGTTTATGTAGCGGGACACACTTTGCATTTTTATTTGTATTGCCTGTGTCCCTGTTGTACAGTGACTGGCCGAAAACATGGCAGTGTCGTTCTGTGCACCCTAAAGGAAAATAAACATTTCACTTTGAAGGCGTCATTTGGCATCCCGCGGGAAGAAGTCCCGGAAATGTACCCTTGGAGAGTTTCTTCCTCATTCACATTGATTTGGTTTTCCCTCTCGCCATTTGTGTTTTTTTTTTTTCTTTTTTTTCTGTCCTTTTTTGGACGAAAATTGAAATTTATTTAGGTTTGGACGTCGGAATGTTCCTTGAGCGTGACATCCAAATGTAGATAACTTTATTAAAGGTTCGTCCTGTGTTTGTGAACTTTTTCCTGAAGATCGACGACAACAAGGAAAGTTTTCGACCTAATTATCTACTTTCTTTACGGCTGTCCTTTTGAGTTGTGGTCTTGGAGTCTACGACTATATTCTGGCATCCCAGAATGATGAATGTGACATGGAGATGCTTGAGATGTATTGCAAATTAATTCCTAAAATTTGAGTTGATTTGCAAATATTCGAGAACTATTTGGAAAGTACTTTAAATAAAACTTTCACAAAGGATTCCCATCAAATATAAACAAAAGTTGGACACAACCAACACTTCACTTTAAGCATTCTCAAAAATATGAGACACAACTTCGAATTATTATATAGCAAGTTTATTTATAGCTATATATGATTTATCTGACAGCGTTTGCAACCGAAAACCATATCATAAAATTGATACCACTATGAATATTGATTCACTTCACCTTTGTTTTATTATTAACTAGCAGATTGCTCTTGTGGTGCTGGATCCCATTATATACATAAAATCTTTCAGGTTCCAGGCTCACCGAAAACACTGTTAAAAAAAAAGTATCCACCTAATAACGACCTCAAGTTAACAGCCGAGTCATTATATTCAAAACATGCGGAAAAGAAATCTTGGTGCACCGGCAGAACCTACTATTCGAAATCTCCTTTTAAGGGTTCCGTTCCTCGAAAGGAAAAAACAGAACCCTTATAGGATCACTTTGTCAACACCCAATTTCTCATGAACGCGTGGAGGTATAAGCTAGAATTTTTATCAATTATTCAAGTCTACAGTCCCTTGTAGCTGTAAAAAAAAATTTGTCAACGCAATCAAAAGAAACAGCAATTTAAGCCGCATATATTCAAACTCGCAACTACTTGCTAGGGAATCAAAACCTTAAGCGTACTTCATGTCGACCAACAATCTTGAAATTTGTACGGAACCCTCGGTATTTTGATTAAAGCTTTATTAATCTAATTTGATTTGTTTAAGCATAATTGATTTTGAATTTTTTTGACCTTACGAAATTGGATTTCCTCAATATTCATTTAAATTTTACTTATTAAAATTGCCTCTTTTTCAAATTCAAGTTTTAACAAAAATATTTAATAAAGATTTAAACTCGCTTTGGATATTTGCCTGCCCCCTAGTTTTCAACATAAGTGTATCGTAAATTAATTGATCCTATCTTCTGTCTGCTTTTTCAAGATAGTTCCTCAATCTTCATCTTCATTTGCCAGCCAGCTTCTTCTTCCTTGGTGTCCTTTATGTTGTCTTTAAAGTCCATCGATTACCCTGCAACCTTTCCATATGACCAGCCAAATGCCATTTTTATTGTAAAACCCTTTGGACTTCATCTGTTAAGTCTGTTAAGCCAGATCCTTCCCAAATTAATGAGTTTTACATTCTCTGGTACCTTAAGACTTAAAGAATTTATATTAACATTGTCTCTTGAAAAACTTGAAGCTTATTTATTGATTTGGTTCTACAATTCTGTGTTTTCGACCCATATATCAATACTGGCAAGATAGCAGCATCATCATGTTCGAGTAAGATTCGACTGTACTAGGTTTTTGAGTTACCATAGTTATTTCCATTTCGTATCTTTGTGTTACCAATTTTTTTGTTTTCAAGTGCTTTAAGTTGTTCTTTGTAAATATATTCATCTACATATTCCAAAATACGATCCTTTGTGCCATTAGACATGATTTTCGACTTTTTATCATATAATCTCAATCGAACAAGAGAGAAGAATTTTCTAGTATTTATGAAGCAAATAAAGAAAATCTGAGATTGTTTAAATATTCATACATCGTATCTGTCCTAGTTGACTGACTTGCACACGTACTGCACAGAATACCGCGGGTAAGTGTAGACTCCTTGTCGGACTCCTTTGTTCAAATTGAATTGATTGCCTTAAGACTCCGAAGAAATTCTCGCGATACTGTTTCGTCATATATTTTAAATGATTCTTATTATTTTTTTTCTAGCATTTAAGTCCTTAAGAGCTCCCCGTATATGTATGATAGCAAGTCGTGTTTAATGTTTTTACAAGCTTTAGCGAAATCAATAAATAATATTGTGACTGCTCGCTTGTATTCATTTGGTTAATATCATCTATTGTGAATCAAGCTTGTTCTCCAGACTGTTTCTCATCAAAAAATGTTCTGATTCTTACAAAAGCGCTTTAAGCTTGAACTTTCTTAACTGTAAAGATGATACTTACAAGTCTGTTATTGTTGTGGTTGCCATTTTATGCAGCTAGTATATAGTCGATTCCATCCATTTTGTTAGTATTTTCTCGAATTCTAAGATTTGATTAAATAGGTTGTCTTTAATGTTGCCATTCCCAAAATATTTTCCGTTTGGTAGTTCATCTATCGCAATTTTACTGGGTAAAAAGTTTGGAATCGTTTCTTCATCACCGTTGTCCTACATTAAAAATGGATGATTTAAATGATTTGAATATATCTATTTGATTTGATCCATACTTTCCCAGGGTTAAATATCATAATATCATGTTCGCATTTTCGAACGAACCCCTTTCATCAATTATTTGTTCTACTATTCGGTTTTTGTAATTTTTTATACTTTTTATTTCATATTTCACTAAGTTTCTCTCCCTGTCTAAAAATATATTTTTTCATGGATGCCATTGTTTCTTCATTTTGTCTCAGAGATTCTTTTTTTTATTAATTTCTTCATATTTTCAGTAATTTTGTTTATTTGGCTTGTACTGTTCGTTAAGATTGTGTGTTTTGCTGAGTCAACATTTTCGAGTAGGTCATAGGTTGTTCCTACTGTTGATTTATTAATGGTGTTTCATTTACATTCCATAGTGGGGTTTTCTAAATATGGCTTCGTGGTATTTCTTTGTTTTGTGATTAATTTCAATAGTAGCTTATCTGTGTCGCTGTTACATTCAAATTTGTTTGGAACTGAGAAATCTTGTACGCTTCTTGTTTTATTGATTTTTCGAATAAAGTCGATTTTGTTTTTATATACCATATGTCCCGTCTGGAGAATTGCAGGTTCAATTTCTTTTATTTTGTGTCTTGCTTTCTCAATGCGAAAAAATAAATCGCAATATCATTTTCTAAAAATAAATTATAAAAAAAAGTAATTCAAGTGATTTTGAAGCTTGAGAAATAAAGAAATTTTTAAACAAAGAATAACGTTGTGTGTATTTGATTAAATTTAAACACACAACACACAATTCAATGTTAACAATTTTTTGTTTGTGCTGTGAGATAGCAAAATTCATTTACATTTCGACATTCATAAACGAATGGCAAACGAATTTGCATTCGCTTTGACATGAATTTCACGCTTGAATTTACCACAGAAAATAAATCAAAGTTACAGATTCACACATATCTACAATCAGCCTTGTTCAAATAACCGTTGAATTGTGATCCTTTTGATTCATATTCAATTTCAAGTCCTTCTGTTTTTTTTAACTTTTTCTTATTGCAATCAAAGTATACTTTATGTGGTTTACTCATAGATATGGGCGTGGATATGTGAAATCTAAAATCAAAGAAATATAAAATGACGCATACTCTAGATTGGCGCGGAACCCTTCGAGTCAAGTTCTCAATTTGCCGCTTTTTTATACTATGTGATTTTCTCACGACGTATTATGTGTACCCCACTAAAGCTGTGCAAAGCTGAAAGCAAGCCGGATTTAAAGATTTTCTGATGGTTTGAAACTCCAATGTATTTTTGTTTCAATCGGTCCATTCGTGAAGTCCGAGTCAGTATGGAGATTTTGACATAGACATTATTTGCATTCGCTTAATTCAAAGTATCTTATTCGAAATAACATTTTTTTGTCGAGACGAACCACGCAGGCGCTTAGACAACTGCGTCATCCAGTCGACATAACGAGAAGCTCCGACTTGCTAAAGGCAACTACATGTACTAAGGTTTTGAAACATAACCAACAGCAAAACTTCAGAAAGACCTGGCATTTCACATTAAAATAATGAACTTATACAGGCAATTATCATCTACTCATTTTGAAGATTCAGTACCTCAAAAGGAAAAACGGAACCATTATAGAAGCACTTCGTTGTCCGTTTCTCTGTCTGCTCTGGCGCCGTTCTATCGAAAAAATTCTTCATCAACAAATCTCGTCATTCATCGATCATCGAAAATTAATGAATCCATCTCAATCCGATTTTGGGGAACAGAAGAGTGATGCATAACGACCAATTTAAAAATAGTAAAAAGACAAGAATGAAATATCCTTCCTGTGCCTGATGGAATTTTTACAGCTCGACACAGTTGACCCAAACTTACTTTTCTCCAAGCTAATAAATCAATTTAGGTTCACGAATTTCTTCTTTATTCTGTTGTTGAAAGGAAGATTTGAGGTTTTTTAAGCTAGCATTGGGAGTGATACAAGGAATAATACTTGGGCCGCTGTTGTTTATACTGTGCAATGATTATATGTTAACGTTATCGAACGCTCGATTCTCTACCCAATGATATGTTAGATTATGAACAATAAGGTCTTATTTTTTTAATTTATTTTATAAAATGTTATGCAGGTTTGTTAAAATGTCTAATTTTCTTATTTTCTCTTTCCTTAAATTACATATGTATATGTATCTTCATTTAAATTTTCCACTTGACACTAACAGTCTATTTAAAAGATTTTATGAATTCAATAAATGATTTCAACGCGTTAAGGTATTAAGCTGAAATTAACACCAAATACTTATGACTGCGGTCTCTTAAAGCTCTAAAAAAAGTCACGCTTCTTTCAAGGTACTTCCCGTTGACATAGAATCGTAAAGTTGGCCGGAATCAATATCACCTTCATCTTACCTACAAATTTACTTTATGACTTACAAGGAAAAATAGATTAAAGAATGCTATCCGAGTTCAAGGGTCCAGCTCCCAGCTGCAGCCCATGACGTGGACCACCATCTAGCTCAACTTGCGTACAAAACATCTTGGGACCCAGATCAATTTTGTCCTAATTTTTTTTGCATAAGTGCATAAGTGTTTTTCTCTAATAACTCCCATTCGCTGTCTCTTTCTTCTATCAACACTTACATTGATCCTAAACATTTTTTTGGCAGTCAGGAGTGGTTTGTAACGAAAACTGAATTAAAGATCAACATTGCTCTCGCATATTTTTGCCGTTTGTGATATTCAATGACTCATTGAACAGTCTTTCACTAAGTTGCTATCGTTGGTTATTTAAAGCATGGAACTTCAAATGCAACTGCTACTAAAAAGTGTCCAGAGTGGACATTTGCACCTCTAAACGAATACATGTCTTGCGCCAATCAGTGCGTGGTTGATTTGGTTGGTAGTTTGACCATCTGGAAACTGGAAACTTGTTTTCTTTTTTGAAAATGTACTCCCGAAAACATAGCCAATTTTACATCGGACAGGCTATGTAATCTTTGTTTAATTCTTTGTTGAATTCCTCCAACACAGAGTCATCAACTTTATCGGTTGATGCATGTTCATATCTGAATAAGACGTTAAAGAATTTTCCCTCGAAGCGGATCATAAATAGGCGATTTCTTATTAGCTTGAAATCTCTCTCTCTCTCTTACAACTCTTCTTCTCTCTTATAACCATGTAAAACATCGTTCTGGATGGGCTGGTTCGCTGCGTACATTATCTCGTCACTCAGCGATTGCTTAGGTTATAATCAAAGGTCCCTTACCCAATTTTGAGCTCTTGATTTGAATCTTCCAAAACATCCGAGGGTAGCCGTACAAAATGTTCCAACTGTGTTTGTTTGTATAAAGTTTGCGAATGAGCAAAAGAACTAAAAGAAATATGTGATGGAAATACAAATCGACAAAGCTTTCTACGCTTAATTTCAAGACTCAAGCATTTCCCTGAAGGCTTACAGTAATTTTTGTCGCCTTGATGTAACTCAAACTGAAACAGCCAACACAAACACGCTTAGAGTTTCAGAACGATGAAAAAATATTCGTGAATTCTGAAACACTTGATATTTTTCTGTAAAAATTCTTGAAAGCGTCCGATTATTTTTCATCATTTTGTCGGTCTTTATTGCGAGTTGTGCTTTTCTTTTTCGACAACATTGTTTGAATTTTTCTATATGATGTTTCATCACAGATTTCGTTAAAAAGACCACAACAATGTTTTGTTTTTTTTTTTTATTTTAATTTTTGATTAACTTTGACTAAACTGCATGCCTTGGCACGTTAAACATTATTACTCTGACATTTTAAATTCTATTGCGGTAAGCCTCAAGTTTTATGTGCATTTTCTGCTGAGTTCTGGCAGCTCATAGATCTGTTACTTTTTCTCGAGCCCTTTTTCGATGTTAAACAATCTATTTTTGTGACATTGCAATTTTATTGTGATTGCTTTCGGGCTCTATAGTTTTTCAGGAGCGCTAAATACAATCGCTTGTTAGCTATATTTCTTTAAAAAAAAGATATAATAAAGGGTGATTTTTTAGCTATTATCTTTTTGGCAACACTGGTTTAAACAGCTGACGCATGTTTCGTATTTTGTTTCACTGTCAAACATCTTCAGTTTGGTCTATAATTTAACCATGAATCGTCTTACAAACGAACAACGCTTGCAAATAATTGAATTTTATTATCAAAATGCGTGTTCTGTTAAGAAAGTTCATCGGTCGCTTCTTCCATTTTATGGTCAGTTTAATCGACCCACTGAAGCGGCTATTCGGGCTATTGTGACTAAATTTCGCACCAAATTTACATTGTTGGACATTAAACCACCAACACACTTACGTAGAGTGCGAACTGAAGAAAATATCGCAGCTGTATCGGCCAGTGTTAATAATGACCATCAATTATCGATTCGTCGCCGTTCGCAGCAATTGGCCCTCTGTTACTCAACAACGTGGAAAATTATGCGAAAGGATTTAGGTGTGATGCCTTTCAAAATACAACTGGTGCAAGAATTGAAGCCGAACGACATACCGCAACGTAAAATTTTCGGTGAATAGGCTCTTGGAAAGTTGGCCGAAGATCCACTTCTTTACCGAAAAATTGTGTTCAGCGACGAAGCTCATTTTTGGCTCAATGCGTACGTAAATAAACAGAATTGTCGATTTTGGAGTGAATATCAGCCAGAAGCATTGCAAAAGCTACCAATGCATCCAGAAAAAGTCACAGTTTGGTGCGGTTTATGGGCTGGCTGCATTATTGGACCGTACTTCTGCAAAGATGATGCGAATCGTAACGTAACTGTGAATGTTGAGCGCTACCGTGAGATGATTTCCACTTTTTTTTGCCAAAAATGCAAGAGCTTGACTTGCATTGAGAGGCGAGTTCGGTGAACATTTTGTTTCACGTTCGGGACCGGTCAATTGGCCGCCTAGATCCTGCGATTTAACGCCTTTAGACTATTTTTTGTTGGGCTATGTTAAAGCTCCTGTCTATACAGACAAGCCCGCTTCAATTGACGCATTGGAAGACAACATTGAAGCATTTATTCGTGAGATACCGGCCGAAATGTTGGAAAGAGTATGCCAAAATTGGACTAAGCGGATGGACCATTTGAGGCGCAGTCAAGGTCAACATTTGCATAAAATAATCTTCAAACATTAAATTATATGGACCGTAGTATCGATTTAAATAAAGATTTCATGCCTTTTTTCTGAATTTTATGTGTTTTTTTTTTGAAAAACTTTCCTATAGCTTTTAAGAAATCACCCTTTATATCACCAATGATGTAAAACTGACTGTTACAATTTTTTCAAAACCCTCCATTTACTGCAAACTCTTTTTAACCAACTACCAACAATGCAATTGTCCATAACATAGTAAAATGCATAAGTCTCTGCAAGAAACGACCTGCTCCTAAGTGTTTCAGGGTCGTCGGACACTCTAAATGGCCAACACAAGGTCAAACTTACTCATATAAGGTTCATCAGATTTATCCTAAAGTACTTAAAATTATCTACGAATGCTAAGTCTAAGCAGAATACTTGATGGCAGATAGTTTTTTGACTTACCTTTTATGTAACAAAATTTGGATCAATCTATAATGTTCAGCCACAGCGCTGCTTCAAAACAGCGCTTTCAAATTATTTTTTAAACAACATCAAAGCTCCAATCAGTGAATTTGAAACATAAGAATAAACCAACTAAAAAAAACACAACGTTAGAGCTCACATTTAAAAAAAGATATGGGACACAAATCCTGACAAAAAGGACATTTTTTAGTACTTCGATCATATTTTTGATGTTCCGAAAAAAGTGTTATTTCCTTCGGCCCTTTGGTTACTTTTGGTTTCTTTTTAGTCCCCATCATCAATCGCATTTGGAGAAAATCACACGATCGAATTTTACAATCCGTTGCCAAAAATCACGGGTAAAATATCCCTGTGCATATATGCTTGGGATCTTTCCTTCGCCAAAGGTCTACGCCGCAATAATGTATGTTTTGTTTCTTAGACAAATTTCATGATATTCATTGCACATATAATAATTTCGAATACAGAATATGAAATGTATATTCATGCAAAACAAAACAAAATGAGTGCCAGTAGCTAGATTCGGCACCAGACCTGCAAACTGCAGCAACCGATTACGCCAATGAACTCGACAAAATTCAATATTTGTTTTTCGTTCCCATTCTGTTTAGGTGTGACATACTTTTTAACATGACTACATAAAAAAGCGCTTTAATATATAAGTATTGTACAATCAATTCGAGGACGATTCAGATATTTCCGTTTTCTACTGCGCAAAATTAAGAAGTACAACAAAATATTGAGCAACATGCGTCAGCAGCTTTTGACAATCGGAGTTAATGACATTTTAGTCATATAATTCCAGCTCCAGCTGGCATTTAATAATGCTTGTGTTTGTACTTTAAAAGTAATTATTTGTTTCATTCTTCTAGACTAATTAAACCGTGTTTAACCTACCCTATACATACAATTTCATGTGCGTTTAAATATTTTCGTGTTAATTTTATCAACATGAAATTCCTCTTCTCCGAAAAAAAAAAATTACACCCACATGCCTAATAACCTTGTTAATACCTTCTATTTTCGTTGCGAAATGTCAAATGACGATGTTACTCATTCGTCACGTGTAGATTAAAGCTTTAAGATACAAACTGGAAACAGTGGGCTCAATTGTGTAAGAGAATGTATATAAATGAAAAGGTCACTACACGATTAGGATATCTTTTTATGCTAATTCGTAATCTGTAAAAAATAAATTAAATATTCCTGCGCATAATAATAATAATAATCAGAGGTAAACTAAATCCAAAGAAATGATACTATGACATGAAATGCATAGCTAATTTGATGCCTTAAATACGTGGTAGTACATTTCTGGCAAGAACAGAAAGGGGACGACGTTCATCATGCCATTTCCTACTAATTGTTCAAAGGTATTATAAGCAGTTGAAGTTTGACTCATTGACAGAAATCGAAAAATATTGAAAATTAAAATGATGATCCTTAAAGCGTGTTTAGACAACCGAGAAACCGATTTACATTGCTCTATTGGAATAGGTTTTCATCATGCTGCTGAAGTCAATCCGGCATTGGCAGTTTTCAGTTGCTGTGCTTGTAAGCTTACTCGGGCAGATTAAAGTGCATTAATCAGTATGCACTTGGTCCTTCGTTGTTCTTCTGACATAAATTTTGCTTGGCTGACTCGCTGGAAATCTTCTATACCAAATATCATATTATGTTGGCAGGAAATTAATTTCGGTCTTTATCAGTAGAAGGCTTTATGTTTGTTAATTTTCATTTTTGTCAATGCCATGTTTTTTTTTCGTTTGACATTTCATAGCTGTCACTGTAGGCTTTAGTAAAAATACATTGTCTCCAAAAACATTTTTGAAAATGTTTGCTTTATTGTTACTGAAAAGGCAAAAAAGTAGCTCAGGTTTACAAGTAGATGTGTGAAGTTCACGGTGTTGACTGCTTAGCAGAACGCACTTGTCACAATTGGTTTAATAAACTCCGTGTAAGCGTCCAAGTGCAAGTTTGACTCGCTTCGCATCGCACATTAATTCCAGTTAAGAGACGTTAGCTTTAATAAGTTATCATTTGTAACTTATTTTAATATGTTGTTAATAAATACAAATAAATAAATTCCAGTATACAAATCGACTATTGGTATTATTGTCATATACGGTGCTTTTCTGACACATGTAAAAGCTCGATCAATTAACATGAAATTCCAATTAAATAAATAATGGACTACCGGTTGAAAATGTCGTTATTGTAGACAACTTCATATCTATTACTCTGAGGTGAATTTTGACCATGACAGCTGTCACATCAGAAATTTCATGTCATTGTCTAATTATTTCAGTCTAGGTTATGGGTTATTAGTGAAAACACACAAGTTTTTGTAAAGCCGTAAAATCTACATTCGTGCCATCAAAACAACATTTGCGGGAAGTTTTAATATGCTTCTTTCATTTAGAGAAAAAAGCAACCGAAGCGCATCAATTGCTTACCGAAGCTTACCCGGGCTATACTATAGACGTTAGAATATGTCAGCGGTGGTTTAAGCGGTTCAAGGATGGTGATTTCGACACCGAAGACAAACAACGCCCCGGCCAGATGAAGAAGAAGACCATGAATTGGAGGCATTGCTCGATCAAGATCCGTCACAAACGTAAGAAGAACTTGCAAAATCACTTGGCGTCGCTCAGAAAACCATTTCCGATCGTTTGAAAGCAATAGGAATGATCCGAAAGGTAGGACATTGGGTGCCGTATGAATTGAAGCCACGAGACGTCGAACGCCGATTTTGCATGTCCGAAATGCTGCTTGAACGCCACAAAAAGAAGTCTTTTTTGCATCGAATTATTAATGGTGATAAAAAATGGGTACATTACGATAATCCAAAACATCGGGCAACGTTTGGATACCCCGGACGGTCATTCAGAATATTTATGTTCTGAAGGTTATGCTGTGCATTTGGTGGGACCAGAAGGGTGTTGTGTATTATGAGCTGCTAAAACCGAATGAAAGAATCACAAGCGAGGGCTACCGACGACAATTGATGCGTTTGAGCCGAGCACTGAAGGAAAAACGGCCGGAAACGGTCGCAAGACACGATAAAGTTATTTTGCAACATGACAATGCTCGGCCACATGTTGCAAATGTCGTCAAAACTTACCTTGAAACGCTCAAATGGGATGTCCTACCCCACCCGCCGTATAGTCCAGACCTTGAGCCATCCGATTACTATCTCTTTCGATCGATGCAACATGGACTGATGTCAATAAATGGATCGATTCGTGGATTGTGGCCAATTCGGTTGAGTTTTTCAGAACGGGTATCCATGAATTGCCAGAAAAATTGGAAAAATGTGTGGCTAGCGAGGGCAATACTTTGAATACTGAATTTATATCTATTTTTCCTTAATAAAGCATTGATATTTGAAAAAAAACGACATTTTCAACCGGTAGTCCTATTAGATAAATGAAAGAAAGCCATTTATCGATAATTTATTTGTAAAAAGGTTTTTTTGATGCAAACTTATGGTAGAAATATGTGATTCCATGATTCCGTCCTTTTCTTCGCATTTTCATGCGAAAAAAACATTTCAAAGCGACTGCAAATTCATTCGGTCAGTTTTCAGTTTTTTCTGTTTTTTTTATCTTTCAATGTTAACTAACTTTTTCTTTTTTTTTATTCAAAAAATTAACAGCCAGATATGAAACCAGAAAAAATGTTTGTAAAAAAATTAGTAACCGGAATTTTTTTATTCTTTTATATAAAACTATCTTAAAATACCTTAATTAACCTAAAAAGGAACTTTAATTGACATAGGGCCTTAAAACTGATGAAATGTATATGGAATAAATATATAATATATATACATGCAATATATATATATATATATATAATTATATTATATATCTTCGTCGTCTGTCTACTCTTGAGCGGGCGACTTGAGAGATTAGCGGCACCGCCAGCTTGCTCTGGTTCATAACATAAGAATGGAGGTAGAAGAACGCCTCTGGAGGAATAAAATCATTAAGGCGCATACTTTCGATGGAATAGAAAGGCCCGAAGATCTGGTTTTTGACAAAGTCATTGCCCTTGCAAGGTGCCTTCGGATAAGCCTTATTACGAAATTATCTACCCTGAACAGGTGTGCTTCATTGTATAGGACCGATTCTATATTGCGATAGAATTTATTGTATTGGGACTCTGGAGTTCTATTTTAGCGAAGACAAGCCCTGAGACATTGCCTTTCAAAAACCCGAATATTTTCCATCGAACAAATTTATTCGGAATTAGTGATGAATGACAGAATGTAGTACGAGTCTGACACGTGTTGGTCCAGTCTCTTTAAAGTGAAAGGCAAATAGCCTTATATCGTCTGCTGATTGATTAATACGTTTTGGACAAACTGTCGTGATTATTTTTTGGCGTCGCTATGAGACACCAATGGAAGTCCGAGACTGTTTGTTTCCCAATACCAGGTATTTCCTGAAGGCAAGGTCTATTTCCTAGAAAAGGCCGAATAATATTTTTTCATTGATATCAATATAAGAAATCTGAATTTCCTAGCTACTCTTGTATTCGAAATATGTTGAGTTATGATCCCCGCGTATGACTCTAGACGATTCTCGAATAGAGACATCGCCGGATATATTCCAGCCAGAGAAGACTTCGGCTGGCAAAATAACATCTTGAAATTTTATCTTGTGTTTAAAACTACAGACGATTTAAATGATTAAGTTTCGGATCTATAATTCAAAGCATTTTGTTTTTCAAAGCGATTTATCCAGAAGCATTGCTAGTGACTGTTCATGATCCTTTCTTTGGTATTTATAAAGCAGCGAAGAAAGGACTATGAAGTATGAATTGGTAAGATGACTATTATAACAAAACAAAATCCTTCAATCTAGTCAATTCCGAGCGGTTAAGCTTCTACGACTTCACTTTTGGAATATCATGCAAGAGGAAATACATGAAGTAAATAAAACTTGTCAGGTCTGAAAAGGATAACAATTCGCCTGCTTTTTCAGTGGACTTATTATGTGCGGCGAATCGTTCTCGGAGGACGAATAGTCGAGGCCATATACGTTCTCAATTTCGTTTTCATATTGCGTCGCTATTCGTTAGATACAGGAACGCTGCTTTCCGTCGTATGAGATGAAACCAGCAACTCGTTATTTCCCTACCGAAATCCTTTCTATTGTTCACTTAAACTAATCAACCTTTGCACACGTAACTATTCAAAAGCATACAAATTTCACCTTTCAACACAGTAGTCCCAATTAGAAGCCTCGCCCTTACATATAAACGAAATTAATTCTACCAACTGAATCGAATAATCCTGTTCTTTCTCTTGCAGGTATCACGACGGTGGAGCCCAATGTATTCACCACATGTATCCCACTGGCAGGCAACTACTCGGGCACGGTATTCGCCCCGACAACCATTGTAAATGCAACCACAGATACACTATCTGGCTTTGAAGCAGCTGGCTACGCCGCCTACTCCACAGCTCTGAGCGTGACAATAGCAATCGGATGCAGTCTTCTCATATTGAACGTGCTAATATTCGCCGGAGTGTACTACCAACGTGACAAGACCCGACTAGAGGTGAAGACACTGCAGAAGCAGTATCAGCAGCGCGGAATGCACCAACAAGTGGCTTTCGATCCAATTAAACATGCCCACTATCACATGGGACACTCGCAGAGTGCGAATGTCATTGTCGACGTCGAGAACCACGATCAGGGCGCCATCCTCCTATCTGGCGACGTTAAACCACCGCCCCATATCTGTTCGAATGCCATGCAAATCAGTGGTGGCTGTGGCATTCAAGCAACCAAAATGCCATCGAATGTGAGTGCCGCAGATGTCAGTAATGTCAGTAATAGTGGAGGTAATGTCACGTATGCTGTTAGTAGTAAGCAGCAGCAACAGCAACAGCAGCAGCATCAACAACAACAACAGCAACAACAGCAGCAGCAGCAGCAGGCTCCTTCGTCGCGGGAACACATGCAACTCAAAGGAACACAAACTTTTGGCAGGAGCATGGGCAGCAGTGGGGCTGGTAATATGAATAGCTCCGCGAATATGCCCGTGGCGGGAGGTGGTGCATTGAGTGGGGGCAATGCGAACAACTCTTATAATCCAGGAATGATGACGCTGCCAAAAGTTGGAACAATGCATCATTCCAGCTCAATGAACTATGGCCGGAACTCGACTGGCATGGGTGGTGCCACCAGTGGTGGTGGCGGAAATAGCGGAAGCAGTGGTGGTGGTACCATAGTCAATAATGCTGGAGACTGCATGACTCTACCTAGGAATTTGTCATCTGCATCACGTCATATCGTGGGTGAGTACCGAAACATTCCGAATCATTCCTCGCGTGCATGATATTACTTTTTTGACTTTATTCTTGTTTTTTTTTTAATTTTCTTATTTTTCCTGTTCTTCTGAATACCGATAATAGAACGAATCACGCAGTTGGAAAGGAAAGAATGAAAAGATTCCTTAACGTATATAAATGAATTTTAAGTACGGAACTTTTCGTTTTATTACAATGGGTGTCGGGAGGGGCGCGTGAGCGTATTTCGGTCACATTTCTCCAGCGGTTATGCTTTCATATTTTATATTATACTTTGCAAAATAATCCGGGGAATTTAGGTATCGCCGGCTAAAGGCTGATGTCCTGAAAGATGATGCCTAATAAACCGAATTCGGCGCTGTAAAAGGCAATTCCCGACTGCCGTAAAAATTAAAGTGAAATATTTATATTAGGACGAAAAGGAAGACGAATGAGCGATGCTAAAAATGCTTTTGAGGAGTTTCGCTTTTTGGGAAATCTGATTGACAAAATTTAATGCAATGACATTTGGCTTTGGTTATTATTTTTATTTTTGTTCTTAATCTAGGATATCTGACTGTTATGGCACCCAAGTGGAATGAGATTATAGGTCGAGTGGTAAATACCGCTCTAAAGAGTGTTCTCTCTGCAACTGATGTAATTTGGATGCTCAACGGTTATGCAGCGTACTGTGCTCTATCTACTTAAATCAATATTCATTGATTTCCGAAACCACTTCTTTTTGTTCCAAGACAATTTGTTTATTAAGTTGTGTTTTTTTCCTGAACCACATATCATATTTTCAAAAGCAGCATTTTTCACTGGCTGAAAAATACAGGATATATTCCCAAGGGTGATATGGTCTCACGGATATCATGTATTAGGAAAAGTTTTTCTTTGGACAAAACAGTTCACTTTGGAAAAAATATTATTGCTCAAATGACAACCCTGGTTTTGTTAATATGCACACGTGATTTTGATTAGATTGCCCAACTTTTTTTAGCTAAACGAACTCAAGTGTCATCAAAAGTCTTGGATTGCTGCCAAATCTTACAAAATCAAATGTTATTACCAGCGTTTGCTTGTTGGCACCACATTTCTAGCAATGTTCTATAATTTTCTAGACGACATAATTTGCGATCATTCGGACCAAATTATTGCGGTTTTTGTAAAATAAACAAGTTTGGGATTGTCGTTGCATCGGAGGAACTCGGCGCTACATCTACAATCATTTTTGACTTGCTTTATTTTTTATTTGCTTATTTATTATTATTCCGTTTCTTATTTACAACGAATTATTTATAAATTTATATTAGATTTTATTTACAATTTTGAAAAAATTGATATCATTCTGTAGTTAATAGAAAAAACTAAAAGCGATTGATCCTTCAATAAAGATAAGAAATAAAATTTAATGTTTGTGGGGTAGAACTAATTACAAAAAGTAAACAATATTTTCACAATCAATGAAAAATAAAAATAATTGATGCAAATCAATGAGCTATATCGCAATAATAAAACCAATAAAAAATAAAAATACGACAAAAAAAACAGTACTACATATATACCATTAAATTAATAATAATAATTAATAACAATATATTAGAGATTTGAGTAAACAAAAACTTTGACTTCTGAACTATCCATACTAAAGATGAATTTTTTTAGTTCTTTGAGAAACATACTGCATTGAACTTTCTGTCTGATTTCGGTTGGTAACATATTAAAAAACCTTGGTGCTGCTGTTTCGTAAAATTTTGAACAATGAGTTTTTTTTAGATTTTGGAATGGTTAAAGAACCTTGAATATCTAAAGATCTTTTATTGGAAGTATTCTAAGGCTTAGGAATAGTGGCCAACTGTGAACTAATCGATTTTGCTTTCAAGTTATTCTTACTATATGTTTTTGAGCAAAATGTAAAGCTTCAGACGTGCTTTTATAGGTACCACCCCATCTTGCAATGCCGTACTGAAGCTTGAAGTGCACCAACCCGTAAAAACTTTTTTTGGACATTGATCTCTCAACAGATACATTTTACGAGTCACAGATAACATATACATATTTTTTTTAGTCCTCTACGTGTGCTTTAAAAGTAATTTTTTATCTTTTAATACGCCTAGATAGTTATAGCTGTTAACGCCCTCTATTTTAAAGCAGCTTGGACTACACACTTAATTTTTATTTAAGTTGCAACAGCTCTTTTGAAATGAAAGATGGCATCACAGTCAAGTGTATAGACTTCTCATAAGTCGAGTTTTATTACTTATAAGTAACTCATGCTTTTTAATCAACTTAAAAAGTGAAACCAACGCATAAAATTTAAGGTTGATGATGTTTCAATTCCCTTATGAATTTTAGCCCTTAGCTGAGTTTTGTTGTCTCTTCCCTTTCCGGATATATAAGAATCTTTGTATAGCTCGTATTGTCTACGATTGTACATCCTCCACAATTTAACCTCTTCGCAAGCAGGAGAATTTTTTGTGGTGGAATGTCCCGAAATTCTGCTCCTGCGATAGGCTTTCTACATATTTCCACAAAGGTGTCTTTTGTGGAGTTTACATTTGTTCCGATAAAAATAAAATTTTATCCTTCCCAATCGTTGTGACAGTTTCAGTTTAAGTAACGTTGAGTGCTAGCGACCGTGACGGCGCATCTCCTTTATGGATTCCGATGCTACACATTAATTTTTCAAAACATCAGATTGCTTGACAATACGAACTGTCAGTACTCGTGCGGTCGTATAAAGATATGTCGACTCTGCGAGTTTCCTATTGCGTAACGAGCACTCCGGTCGGAGTTCATCCGAAAGACTTTCGCTAGCTAGGTGTAGTTTTTTTTTACGAACATTTTTCAGAAATAAGAGATGCAGAAAACTCAACGTTGCGTAGCACATTTACTCAAAAATATTATTTATGCTATTCAGAAAAAAAAACATTTTATTGAAGCTCTCTACAAAACAAACATAAATTAATAAAATACGAAACCCAGTTTTGCAAAATCTTAGCAAAGGAGTTCTACGTTTCTCATTTCAAATGGCTAAGCATTGGTTTTGAAAGGCTTGTAGTTTCTATTGAAAAACTGTTCTCCAGTTCTACTTTAGTTTCCAGACTCTTAACGTTCATTTCAAATATTTATGCTTATTTGTTCAGTAACTCCAATTTTCGATTTTCGAAAAACGGCCTTTCATCATTGAGGGCACCTCTAAATTACCATAAATAAAAATCTCCACAGCTCTAAGCTTATCCTTATGCAATTAAATTAATGATTCAAAAAAAATATTATCCATATCGTGTGCCGGGAGACCCATGAAACCCATGTCAAGGATCGAGCTTACGATGAACGTAAAGCCATTAGCTTTTCTCATCCACTCTCGGGCAATCAACAATTAATCGCATACGCTGATGTACTCGAAATCGACTGGAAAATCCAAAAAGTTAACTAAAATAAATCGATTGCAGTCTACTGGTTACGGATTACTAATTCGAACCAGCTCCGCACCCTATTCTCTAAATTTTCTATCAAGTGTTGAACGGCTTTTCTCCAATACATTTTACAAAAACCACTTTAATCTGACCCCTTCGGTATTCCCCTTCAGCCCAATATGCACACAAAACGATAGGACTGAGAGAACTCCGTAAAAACCCAACCCCATTGCTATGGACTCTTGAATATTTTCCTCTTACTGTGAACATTAATGATTACAACTCGCCCGGAGCATAATAACTGCTGCCGACAAATGTTGCTTATTGCTCTGGCAATATGCGATTATGCTTGGCCAACGAATGAGTGCCTCTGGCGTCCACCATCACGTTCACAATAGCATTGGCACTGGCACTGGTTCTGGTTCTGGTTCTGGTCCTGGCGCACATAGCACAGCAAAGTGATGGAGGACGAAAAAAGAAAAGGACCATTATCGTACGTCGATTGCCGAAATCACAATCATTGCTCTTAATCCTTTCTATATTAGTTCAATTTCAATTTGGAGATTGGAAAATAAATGAAACGAAATTTCTTCGTGCTCTGCTCGCACATAATGGCAAAGGAAAGGCGAACGAACAAGTCCATAGAATGCGGACAGAAAGCGATCCAAAGCCCCATAGCAGCCATAGCGAAGGATATGGCTCCTTGGTGCTTCTTTATGAGCATCAGTCAAGTGTGTAGTGTATGTTATTTGTCCTGCTATAACCCGACGACGACCCCTTGCCCTCAAGATCCAAACCAACCAGATGAGCATTGGCGCATTTGATCTTTGCAATAAAATTGAGTTTCCGCTTACATGTAGGATACCAAGCGCCAAGAAACCGAACCATATTGCCAAAGGAGCAGGAAATATCTTTCAATATAAAAGCTTCGAAGAGTGTACCATAACTATGGTGTACCACCAGTGTGTACATAGAAGTATGTGCCTCTTCTATTACTTTAGTCATCACGATAAAAAGGAAAATTTATAGAATCCTTGTAGGAAAAATCCACAACAACAATGGCACAAAAAGTCCGCTTCATGTTATGGCAATGGCTGATACCCATACGTACATACGGATACGTACAATTCCGCCACACCATGCGATTCCAAAATTGGATGCCGAACAAATTGGATAAATGCGTCAGCAATATTGTGTCGAAGCGGAGAATTCTACACGCGCCTTCAGCTTTTGCTTTCACAGAACTCGAATCATTTTTTCTCATTCAATGGATATACACCAAAGTGATTATGAGCTTCAAGGTTAGCGTGCGGCATTCCGTTTGGCATCTGCTCCATTGCGCGCCGCGCGCGTTCGAGAAAGATTTTAAGTTACAAATTGGTTGGGGTTTCGGATTCGATCCGGTTGTCATGGCAATTACGGACCGAAGCCTATTGGCACTTGAGCTCTCACAATGGGATTGAAATCAAGGAAGCAAAACAACTTTGCTGGATGGTATTGTGTCACTTACTCGTTTTTAGAGTTTATGATGATGGTTTTCCATTCATTTCAGCTAGCCCCATTGCTCCCTCGTTTATGGCTTTTCAAAGCGGTTAAGAGCTTTCAAATTATGAGAAATTGTCCAGCTGCTTCAGGCTGTGTTGAATATTCTGTTGAAATGATTTTCCTTTCATTTTCAGGGGTGAAACTGTTGCTAGAAAAGACAGAGTGAAAGGGGGCATCGAGCAACCGATTCGTTGGCAACGGTGCTTTGTGTGTGCAAGTGATTACCCAATTAGGATGTCATAAATTCATCAAATTCACAGCAGGCTCAATGGACTGGGTTCGACAAACCCTTTGACAATCATTTTGATGAATTGTCGCAATTCCATTGTGGGCAGTCAAGTAGAATTAATTTAAGTTCTATTTTTTTTCAATGACTTGTTCCACCGTTAACGAGAACCTGGTGAGATGAAAGGTCAACGGCAATGAATACCGAGAATCGAGCCAATTCCATGATGTCAGATTCAGCTGAAATTGGACACAAGAAAAAAAAACCAAACCCCATTGAGTAATTTTATGCCCGGCTGAGTTCTTATGATGTACTTTAGTACATTTCAAATTGAACCTTTATTTGTAATGAGATCAACAAAAACTTTATGAGACCGCTTATTTTTCAATTATTTATGAAAATATTCACCCAAAAAACGTAAAGAATTGTAACCAGCTGGAAAAATCTTTTTTACTTACCTCGCCATCAGTCCTCATCTCCTATGCAAATACCGTGCCCAGCAAAATCAAGATACAGAACTCTGGGTTCCTATATCCTCATATCTTTGCCCGAACTTAGGCAAGCCCAAAAACTACGCGCGATTCATTGAGGAAATGCACCGATTCTCTACACCTTCCCATTCTTCACTCTTTTCATAAGGAAGACTGAAAATCCTCCATCTCCCCTTCCCAAAAGTAGCAGATAGAAAATCCGAGTATCCCACAAGGCCACAAAACTGGTCTAAGTGTGCCTTGTGGCAGCCACTTTAACCTACGGATTTTAGGTTAAGTACTGTCTATTCGCATTTTTTCCAAAGATTTACCATTAAACCAATGTCAATGTTGCGATTTTGACACAAGTTCAAAGAATCTGGTTTTGTGTAAGGCCAAATTGGAATTTTCGTTTCATTACAAGAAGTGTAGGGCCCTACGATTAATCATGGTTAGTGGGTTTGGTTTTTAAATGCCAAAAAACAGGATATTTGGAACAGTGTATAACACTTTAATTTGAATCCATGCTTACCTTTAAATTTTCAAAGATTTTTTCATGTAAATGTTAGCCACGACTACGTCTCGAGTCACTTGTTCGAACGTATTGGCTTATATCCCAATATTAACAAGGATGCTATTTTTGACGATGGCTTATTGCCAAAGACGAGTGATTTGACGAACCCACATAAAAAAGTCTAAGATCGTCAAATTACACGATCTTGCCAGCCAATTCACTATGGCGAAAAATATTTGGAATAATTTTTGTAACCAGACAATAATTTGTAAGTATTTTACGGGTATAAGTCTTTCCATCATGTATTGGCAACCATGCATGAGCAACCTTCATTAAAATGTTTCATGGATGACAACTGTGCGGCGGTTTCAGTCACCAGATTCTGTGTTTTTTGGTTGAACTGCTTGTCATATATGTTCCCTATAAATCTTAACATCAAGATAGATATTTATAAAAGCTACGATTTTGAGAGTGCTTCTGCCTTCCCGATTGTTTTCAACTTCTGTACGATTTTAACAATGTAATGAACTTTACAACAACGAGTTTGCATCAATCTTTTTCTGTTAAAAACGACTTAGCGGGAACAGCCTTAGAGCCTTGAAATGTGTTTCGAGAGCAATGATCGCTTTATGTATATGTAATTACATGTGCTTCGCTGCCGAATTTGAAAACCAAAAAAAAATCAATAAAATTAAAAAATATTTTACCAATACTGCAAATTGATCACCAGAGAACTGCTAGAGTACTTGGACATTGCTTCTGGATCAGCTCAAGACTTTTTGGCTACAAATTTGTACGTCAGATTTCATTTAAAATAGAATCACGTGATATCACGAATGGATGAAACGCATTATATCTGGAGGCGAGACATGGACTTACAAGGATGAAATACAATCCGGACAACACGCATTTGAAAGGTTAGTTGAAAAAAGGATGTACACCAAACCCTGAAAGCAAAATATTCAAAAGCCTGGGAAGAAAAAAATGTGTTTAAGCAACTAGCCAGAGTTGCAAACGTTAAAGCAACAGATCAACAGCCAAAGGAATGATATTAATTAAATTAAAGTAGTTGAGTACTCAACTGATGAGGAAGAATTACTGAAAGAGACAGAGGGAAAACACAGAAACTGGAACAAAAATAAAAAAAAGGAAAATGAGTATATCCCCAAAGATCCCATCTCCGAAAGAAAGCTTCCAAGATACAGCTGGGTGGCGCAGTTGGTAGAACGCCTGCCTTTCAATTAATTCAATTGATAGGTCCAATGTTCGTTTCCTAGAGAGGTCGAATCTGGTCCAGTCACCATTTGGCATTGGGATCAAGTTAATGGCACTATCACTGGATTGGTCGACCAATGATAGTAGTCGACTTATGGGTGGTATTTTTGAAGTGGTTGTTGTATCGGCTTTGTTCATTGTTCGTGTATTCAAAAAAGTGGATTGTGTAGATTGTGTGTAGATGGATCTGCTGTGAAGGCCTAACACTGACAGCGGGGTGTTTAGCTAAATCTTCCAAACTTTCAAAGTACATATATCAAACTTATGTCGAAAAAAATTCTGCGAATTAGGTGAAAGCTAATAGGTCGATATAAAAATCCTCCGTCCCATTCCGGGCCACTACATAATCATTCATGCTTCTCCTTATTCTTCCGCTCGTTTTTATATCTTCTTGTTGAGCGAGAAAATTGTAACAAAAAAATACAAAAAAAAACAGAGCATGTTCAAACAAAGGAAATAGAATTTGAAGACCAGTCAAAACCCCATCTAAATGACAAAAATAAATTTAAACCTAATACAATGCTTATAAATAATTATGACATCAGAATTAATGTTGCTGAAGAAGATCCTTAACCAAAAAAAGGTGCAATGGTAATCTATGAGAACAAGCAAATAAGACTATCTAACTAGACTATAGTCTTACTATTGTACTGCCTCCAATGTACATATATGCTTGCCTTTGAGCACGACGAAAATACCCAAAAGAGATATGAAATTAAAGCTGGAATGAAAGTGGAGACTTAATCTCATTTTTATATTCGGTTTTCGGTATGTCCATCACTGCTTCCTGCGATTTTTCCATTACTTCCTCTCGGCTGCTGAAACGCGTTCCCCGTATAATAGTTTTTTTTTAACTCGATTGAACAGAAAGAAGTCATAGGGACCCAAATCAGGTGAATCGGTGACTGTTGGATGGTTTTTGTTGCATTTTTCATCAAAAAATTACGAAAAATGATGGCATTGTGCAACGGTGCGTTATCATGGTGCAAAATCTACGAGTTTTTCTTCACGCACACGTCTCATAATGCCCAAATTATACTTTTTGTTTACTGTCTGGCCTTATGACCAAAATGCATGATGCACTTCACCGTAATAATCAATGAAAACCGTAAGCATGTGTTTTTTTTTTCTGGTCTCTGCTCATTTAGCTCGTGCCACTGGTAAACGACCGTTTTCTTTAGACAATCGTTGCCGAAACACTTTTCCAACATTTCCAACGTTCGCGCACCATTAAATCCTTTATTTTCGCAAAATTTAATGCAAGTTCGTTGTTTAAATCCATTTCTAAAATTGTTAAAAATTGGCAACATACACAGAGATAGATACACTCTTGCCTACGTAACTCTTGCAAATGTCAAGCTATGACGCTAAGATTTAGAGGGAATACCAACAACAGATTTACCAACTTAACAAAAAAACAGAACTCAAACTGGAACGATAGGAGCGCCACACCGTAGTTGTTCCGGGAACTTTTTGATCAAGGTGGTACAAATAAATACTGCAACTCTTACCTTGCATAACGCGCCAATTGCAACGAAAAGCATCCAGCCAACTATACAGACTGTCTAGTTGCTAAACAGATTCAACTGTCAAAGGATAGAAAGCATAAACAAACCAAACCACAAACAAATTTTGAAAAAGACGCACACAAACACATAAGGAGTTCCAACCGAAAATACTGGAAGAGTCAGGAGTGGGTACAAAATTGACATATGCACAGATTGCAGCAAAAAATGTAGAAAAAAAAGTACCTACACCCAAATCAAGCACTAGTATCAAATACTTCGTGTAAAAAATTCTAAAAAGGATGGAGAGCACAGAATAAAACAATTTAGCTATACTAGAAAGAATTTCGTTTCTTGAGAGAAATCGCGACACTAAAAAGGCTGCTCAAGAGACATACATGATGGATAATAGAAAAGTCGTGGAATGGACTGCTTATGGCATCGAGAATCGTGCAGAAGAAATACAAGTAATTCCTGACATGAACCATATAAATTTGTGTCTTGTGTCAGAGACGTACTTTAAATTCGAAAAAATGTTGTGCTGCAATCATATGTAGTAAAGAATACGATCGATCACCACATAGAAGCCGAATTCCAATCATGTGCTATACAAGGAATGTCAATTAATATAAAAACGAAAAGTGGAAAAATAATACCAGTTGAATCAACTTCAAAAAACATGACTTCCTTGGTCTCTTCCCCATATTTCGCAATAGATCTATCGCGGTTGGAGAAATTGGGAATCTAGATTGACAAACACGAGAGGAAGAGAACTATATGAAGTAATAAAAGCAATTAGCGGCAAATATCACGCAACGGGAAAACCTACATACCACAGATCTTGTCAACTCTTTTATCGCAAAAATCATCTCATCAAATACTATAAAAGTAGAAGAGGGACCAGTTCTTGACTCAGATCATTCCACAATACTTTTGACCTTAGGAGATGAAATTACTATTGAAGAAAACAACTCAAGATTAGCTTATAAACTGACTGATTGGAACTACTTCAGACAGAAACAAGAGGATAGTATTCAATAATTGAAACAGTATATCAGTTAGAATAGTCCGTTCAGACACTTACAATTAATTTCCAAAAAAAAGCATGGGCTGCAGTACCTTAAACCAAAATGAAAATAAAACAAAACTCATATCCAAAAGAAAAACGTGATATAATTGCGGGCAAGAGAAGAGCTAAAAAAAAAGTTGGCAGCAATCAAGAGCGCCCAACGACAAAGCAATGCTGAAGTAAAAGTTCACCCATCACGACAATCGAGTCGTAGTTTTGGTATTTTTAAAGACAAAGGTCTCTTGATCGTTTCAGTAATCCTTTATTTTGTATTAATACATATTATTTATTTTATCATATAAGTGAAGTACTTACACTGACCTTGCAGCACCTTGAAAAATAAAATATTGTAGGAAACAAAGAAACAAGTCGCGGTCATTGCGGTAACTACAATTATATTTATAATCACCATTTAAATTTAGGTTTTGATTCCCTTACGAGAAGATGCGACTTTAAATATATGCGGCTTAAATTGCAGTTTCTTTTGATTCCCCTGACATATTAGTTTGATTTCACAGCTACAAGAGGCAGTAGACCTGAGTATTTGATATAAATTCCAGCATGATACCTCCACGTGTTCCTTAGAAAAAGGGATCTTGACAGGCAGAACGAACTACAACGTGATCTTATAAGGGTTCCATTTTTTCCTTTCGAGGCAGAACCCTAAATTACGCTTATTCCACACCATCAATTTTGTTTTAGAAGCACTCCACGAAAGATCAGGTACATAGAATAAGCACAAGCTTTCGTTAAAGTTTGGCATAAAGGCCTGATCCACAAATTGCAGTCACCTACCGCAGCAATACTCAGAAATTCTAGAATCTTATATATCGCAGCGATTCTTTAAAATAAAACAAGGAGTTAACTACCCCTTACTAAGAGAGATAGAAGCCGTTGTACCACAAGGCAGTCTGCTAGGTCCTGTATTATATCTCCTATTTACCAGCGACTTACCAAATAGTGACGCAATAACTTTGTGGCGACCAATTATTATAGTAAAGTTGTTGAAAAAGCGGTAGTTTTCTGCGAACTCTGCCATATCGGTAAGAGATTCTAGACCTAAAAAGCTTCTATAAAAATGTCTGTGATGACATATCCTGATATGATACGGATAATACATTAATTGTAAAAATAGTACTAAAAAATATATATAAAATTAATTTCAGTCTGCCAGGGTAGTTATAAGAAGGCAGGGAAAATTGCAACATTTTTTGGATAATTTAGTACGCTTTGGTGTTCATGAAACCTACGCGGACAAAGGCGCAAGACACGGCTAGTGCAGAATAAACTTGTTAACTTCATTATCTGAATAAATTCGTGGAACTTGTTCATAAAGGTGTTTAAAATAAGGCTTGAATTATTATTGTGAATACCACAGTTAATGATGATCCAAGAGCCGTGACACCTAATTGACGTGACAGGCTGTTTGCGTGTGGACAAACTTCTTGCTCAAACAAGCGAGAACTAGACCCACCCAAACCAAGGTCCCCGGAAGTATCCTCTTCGTAGGGCTGCCAATCACACGCGAGAGATGGGGGTCGAGAAAAAAACCCTTATGTTAGTCCTTGACTTGACCTTGAACCCCACCATTTTGCGAAAAATATATCATGCACACACTTAAAATGAAGCTAGGCCCTGTTCTCAAGAGGGGACGCCTAGCGCACGCCCATGAAAAATATCTATCCAGTTAGATAAAGAACACTTGAAGCTGTTCATCTGTGGTCAATGTCGCCTCCTCAGTAGATGTTAATAACATGCATTTTCTTAGTAATATAAAATTTGCCGATGAGTTTTTTGCATTTTCATTGTAATTTTGTCTTCTTTTTTTTAATTGATTGAAAAGACCTTAACTAATAATCCAAGGTGATGCTATAAATCAAAAATATTCTAAATTTAGATCAAATTCCACTTCAAAGTACCATGGATCGATATCCGCATCAACGAAACTATTACTGAAAGGATATGCATTCAACGTTGACCTTAGTCTTATTTTCGGTATGATACACAACTATAATCACGTTCGAAATTTAACAAGCACACAAGTCTCATAGTACTGAAAACATTGAAACATCGTTAGCACTCAATTCGGTATACATTACGCATAAAACCTAATCGAAACCTCATTAATCCGCAAGTCACCGATATGTTTCGCAGCTATAACTCATGGGTTTTAATTAATTTTTGAACATCCGTGTTTGAAGCGTTGCCAAAGCCATCTCATTCCCCGGCGCTTACGTGAATTTTCAAAAATACTAAGCACATCCTCACAATTGACATCCGACAAAATTCAAAACTAGTTTCTAACTGCGAATAGTAACTACATGAAGCGCCATGTGTTTTACATTAACCAAAACTCCCCCATTCCCAACAGAACAGCTATAATAGATCCGGCGCTATTCTTCCAGCGCCCGCCACGGAAACTGACAGGCTCGACGGCAACTCGGTTCGAGGTCTGTGGCATATCCGAATGTAATGAATTTTAATCTCATCCGGAATGAGATTTTGGACAAATTAATGCAAATACATGTTTATGGCTTGTCGACTGAGTTCACTCAGGATTCGAGGGTAAAACACATACCCCACATGAACAGCGGTGTTTTTATGTTAAAGCACATGTAGCTTGAATAGCGTGTCATGTCTACCTCATGTTAAGCTAGTAAATATTCTAAAGCACTCAATCTGCCCTAATCATATTCAATATTCTCGGCAAACTCATATGTCATACATACAAGAGCGTGTCTTTGTTTGGAGCATTAAAAAAATAAAATAACAGGAAAAACCTGACCCTTTATCAAGGATTTTCAGCGGAAAAGGTTGCCTGATTTCGGTATGAATGAATAACAGATTGATTTCTCTGACAAGGATTGCCTTAAACATTCCCATTAAACTCCAGAGAACCGTGCAGAAGCACATAACCACAAAGAATCAATTTGCTATCCGTACACCAATATGCATACAGTCTTACATAAATATTCCTTTAACCCAAATTAGGGGCTGGGTGCAAAGGTGAATCCTTTAGAAATTTTCTTACTTCCTTCCAACACCCACTCGAGGAGGTGTTTGCTGGCTCTTTTGTATCGAAGGGTGGTGTGGTGATTGTAGAAAATATACTTGGTACCCAAGCCTCTCTGCGATGCTAAATGGCTTATCACACCGTTTAAGGTTTTCTCGTTGGCTTAGTTTTCGAGTTGAAAACCCTTATAAGACGATGATGACGAGTTGGTTTTTGTGTGTTGTTTTTCCTTTGTTTTTGCTTCGGTATCTCGAGTGCGCATAACGAAAAGCAACAGCCACACCAACAGAGTTTATCACGGAATTCCATCTTTAAAAGAAATGGGGGGGAAGCTGGTCCTCCATCAGTTATAATGAATTTTTCGGTCTCGTAACCATGCGAAAAGACTTATAGGCAAGTTATAAGTATTCGATGTTGATTTGAGGTATTGTTTCGCGCTGACTATAGAGAATGGAAGGCAATTAGGTGCAGTCGCGAGCAACCACATGCGGTCCTTATTGTGTGGAAGGCTTTATTTTATTTCTTTTTATTGTTTGCCTTCGTCAACTGGAGTTGGCAGTAATTAAAGTGAGGGTACCATGCAATTGAGCCATTAGACCCAATTGTGAAAAGAGTTTGGCACACTGCTGGTAGAGGCAATTAAACCAAGACTGGGCCTAATGCTTGAATAAATTGTCTGAATAAACAGGATCCAAGGTTAATGAATTAATTATTCCTTGGTGATAAAAATTGGGTATTCCAGGTTTGTTTGAAATTATTTATTTTGATGGCTACAAAACTCGAAAATGCGAGTCAACAAAATTGTTTAATGCGTCTGCATAAAGGTTTGCCGACTCTGAAGTTGATGACACAAAGGCGGGTTACCAAGGATTTGTAAAGATGATTTTCAGGCAAATGTTTCCTTCTGATATAATGTCTTTCGTCATAAGATGAACTGTTCTCGTCAAGGTGTAAAGTTTTAGCCATATTGTTAAGTTGGCTAGCGCTGTGTCAAGAAGTTTTTCATATCACATATGGACAGTGACACAAATGTTGGGTTGGAAAAGGAGTTCTCTTATCTCATGGATCTAGAGCCTAACAATTTTTAAATTCTCATTTTCACAAAAAATTAAATACGCTGCATAGTTTCTCAAAATAATGTCATGGGCAACAGCAAAGAATCATTGTTCATCCATATCAAAATAGTTTCGGCTCAAAGCAGTGCCGTAGTTGGAAAAAAAGATTCGCTTGGTGAAAATAAGTACCCTTATATTAATGGAATTCATGCGGTTTATAACGAAACTCACGCCAATTTTGTGCAAATTTCTTAATTTGATTATTACACAAGGTTAAACTCCAGAAACCTTAAAGACTGCTTTGGCAAGGCCAAAAAACAAAGGATATACTAAGAGTCATACCAGATTGAAAAGTGCCATAAACAAGAACTTTGCGGAATTTTTTTGAAAAACATTCCATCATCCACGAAACTTAATACGATTTCCAGAAAGCGAAAAACAAAAGCGAACTAAAAGGCGAGTTCGTAAATCAAATTAATGAATTCTTAACAAAGGCTTCCACGTTTTGGTCCTCCATATGAACTTTAGTAAAGCTTTTGACACGCTTAATATTTCCAAGCTAATAAATGCCCTAGATCGTATTGAAATATGAGGATTAATGCCTGATTGGCTACAAGAATACTAACTGATTTTTTAGTGTCAAAATTAGTGGAACATATAGCCAAAGGGAACACGCACGATACGGAGCCCCAGAAAGATCAAAAGTGCGCCAATTTATTTACATATATAATACGACAATGAGCTTCTTCGAATTTTCAGTTGTGATATACAAGCTAAGATATGGAATACTTGCATTCAAATTTTGCAGAGCGAGGAAGGTTAAATGCCCTTCAAATGGAAGACATCTTTAAGATGACGTTTATATTAGAGTATTTCGATGAAACGAATCATCACAACAATGAATCATGGGAAGAACTCCCGCTTCTACAACAATTATGAATAAGGACAAATTTTCTTCCGGGAAACTCATATCTGGACCTATGCATCACATATGAGCGTTTGCATGTTAAAACAATCCGCGATACTATTGCCTTATGATAGCAACCATAACGCAATCGATATCGAAACATCTTTTGCTGACGATTCCACGTTTGCCTTTGCAACACAGCACGTACCTAAATTCGATTTCAGGAACACTGACTGGGATAAGTTCGCTCGTTGTGCCACGAGGAAATATAGGAGTCAACCCTCGTCTTCCGAAGTTCCTAATAACAGAAACCTCATGAATGAGGAGTCTGACTCATATATCGAGAAACTTAATGCCAGACACTCAAAAGCTTTCTTCTTACACAAGTTAACCGGATACACCTACAGTTTCAGGATGAGTGGACCAACGTAGACCTGATAAAACTTGAGATCACTGTTATAACAACAGTTTCGAAATTCTGTATATGATTACTTGAGGAATCGAGCCGAAAAGGTGATAAAATCTGAATCGAGGAATATGTTTCCCCAGATTTTTAAGCGTCGTAGTATTGTCAAGATTCCGGAGCTGAAAGTCCCAATATGTGCCGAATAGCTCCTCTATCGTGCACGAATTGATCCCCACCATTGTCCAAATACGGACAATCACTACGTGATCGATGGTGGAATGAGTAAACGCAGTCTTATTGGTTCCCATTTTGAGTCCGTCCATGCGACACAACATCCAAGTCGAAAATCTGTCGAGGTGGCTGATGAGGTGTTAAGGTTTGACAACCAAAACAGAGACTTAGACACTCTCCTTCAATTTGCCGATGAATTAAAAGCCAATGAACTTACAACAGAACAGACGAACAACTATTATACAACACTTGACGAACTGACTGAAATATTTAGAAAGCTAAATAATAATAAGACTTCCGGATTGGCTGGCATCCCAAATATTGTGCTTATCTAATATCAATTGGAACCTACATGCTAAAAGATGAACAGGTGCGTGTATAGTAGATATCGAAAGAGCATTTGACATGTTTTGGATTGACGGCCCAAAAAATATTATTAAAATATTATTACTTCAATGATTCGCGGGAAGAAATTTGTTGTAAATGATTGAGAGTATACGACGCCCATGGCTTTTGGTGCCACTGATAGTCTGTTGCAAGGCACAGTATCGGTACCAATAGTCTTTAACATTCACGTTTCTGAAATGATTAGGAACATTGATAACTCAATAGCATTCGCTGACGATGTCATCCTTTATGCTAATGGCTCTAAAATAATGGATATTTGGACAACCTCCATGCTTAATTTGACCAACTTTAGGCGTTCTGCCGAGATTGAAAACTTGTTCCGTATCCCAGTAGGACAGGGTAATTCAGATTTGCTGCGCAATTGAACAAGTTATGAAACCTTCAAATGGACTTCGCATCGAGTCAAAGACTGTTGTGAAGTAATTGGATTTAATGAATACTCAGTAGAAAAAAGCGAAAGCAGCATTTATGTCGCTCAAGAAACTTTTTTACTCCAACTATCTAAGATCCGATGTGAAGACCAAGCCAATGTGCGGCCAATTTTGACTTATGCGAGTCCAGTATGGTGGAACATAAGTGCATCTTACGTAGATAAGTATGGCATATTCGAGAAAAAATGCTTGCACACGGTTGAACAGAAGTGCTTGTTCCGACTTTCACCATTACGTCTCTAACAAGAGCCTATTGGATGCTTCCGGCATGTCAAGGACTGACAACGTTATCCTGGACCTTGTGAGGAATCATCTTTTTGCGCGGTCGGCGGATGTGATTGAGAATGAGCTTATATTGGGCTTATTTTATCCTAAAACGGGATATTTAAGAAATTCATTTGATTAAGGGATACATTCCATCTGAAGCTTTTCTTTATTTGCATACTCATGGCTACTTATCAGACTCGAGCAATGTTCCTATTTTAAATCATGTTGCTAGAAGGGCGACATACAGGAGGACCTCAACGTGCCGCGCACTCGGGGAATGCATTTGCTGACTGGAGTTACTGCATGAGCGTACCTGAAAGGGATATAAGTAGGAACAATAGACTCAATAGAATAAAATAATGGCTTTTGGAGCTGAGGCTTAAGTTGAATGAGGTAGAGTTGTTTTGTTTCATTTATGTTTTTTTAAGTCTTTTATCTGAGTTGTAAGTGCAGGCAGTTTAAGTTTAACTTTTTAAGGAAAATAAGTCTCAAATCAATGAAGAGAGTTTTTAAGTCCACTTTTCTTTCTTAAATAATAAATTTTAATGTTCAAAATAATTTGTTGAAATTAATAATGTTCATAAGTTAGAAAATAAGAATAATTATTAGATTTGCGAGCCGCTTTATCTTCTGGCCTTGTATTTCCTCATTTATACTTAAGTGAACATATTGTAAATTGTGGAAATAAATGGGTTAAAAAAAAGATGTTCTGAGTCCCAAGGCATGATTTGGAAACTCATCTCATCTAACTCACAGAAGTTGCGCTTTAAGTTCCTTTCGATGTTCACATCTTTTTATGTCTGCTAAAGTATGCACTTTCAGTTGACTTGGGGTCATTCTATACAATTTTATGGATTTTCGTCACCATTTCTGTTATGGGTACTTCACTTCAATGTTCGTCCTGGCATCTTGTACGGCCCTGTTTAAACTCTACCGTAAAATATTTAACTATTGTAAACAGGTCTGCTGCCCCCCAAAGTAGAATCTGGCTCTATAGTATTGAGGCTTACTGATGTTTACAAAATCGCTGAAAAAATTCACATCAAAACTTTAGTTTAACAAGATTCTTATTTTTTTTCGTTTCTTTTCAACCACCATGTACCATACATGTCAGTTAGGGGTACTTCTGAAAAACAAAATCCTCCAGATTAGGTTTAATACCTTGCAGGAAAATAAACATTGGAACGAAAGTTAATATTAAATAAAAGCCGTTCCTTAGATCCAAATGTTATCATGATAATATTTATTTAAGCTCTTGATGAATGACTTTAAATGACAGAGTGTATCAGTTAAACCATTTCAAATTGATTTACTCAATCAAATCAAAAAGTATTTTTTAATTCAATCAAAGATTTCGATTTTGCTCTTAATTCAGACCTATATTTAATATTCCATTGCTCTCAAGGGATTGGAAACTATTTCGGTTTCGACTCCTCCAGTATTTGTGTAGTGGGGAAATAAAGTCCTTTCTAATGTAAGTGATTGATATGGATGCGGTTATATGAATCCAGTTGCCAATGTATCTCATCCATAATCAAACTCATATCAATGGTCGACCACTTCAACCAGACTTGAAAATTAAATGAAACTTCATTCTAGACTTCGACCATGAAATCAATCAATTGATCCACTTGAAAGACAGACGCTTAACCTATTATGCCACTGGTCGCTGGAGAGAAAATATCTTGAGATTTTTGAACTTCCAAGTCTTTTAACGCACTCGTCCCTATTACTTTGATTAAAGCTTATTTAATAACATTTTAATGCAATAGGCAAAGGTAAAAAACAAATATTTTGTAAATCTAAAAATAATTTGAGGTTCTCGATTTAAGCTAGGATCACACGATTTGTGTTGATACATTCTCAAATTCTATATAAATATATACAAACTTACACAAATTAAACTGTGCGCACAAGCTGTGTGGATTCAATTGATTTTTGCGAGTGAAATTCGTGTTTACGAGTATGCAGATTGGTGTACAGTATATTCCATCGCGTGTTGAACACGGAATCCAGTACAACTGCGAAAAGAAAGGAAAAAAAAGCATGAATATATATACGATCCTGATTTTAAGCTTACCTAATTAAATTGATTTTGCGATGCGAGCTTATATCGATTAAATTTTAAAGATCAGCAATAATAATAGGACTACCGGTTGAAAATGTCGTTTTTTTTCAAAAATCAATGCTTTATTGAGGAAAAATTGATATAAATTCAATACTCAAAGTATTGTCCATCGCTTGCCACACATTTTTCCAATTTTTCTGGCAATTCATGAATACCCGTTCTGAAAAATACGACCGATTAGGCCACAATCCACGAATCGATCCATTTTTTGACATCATCGAAATGACGGAAGTGCTGGTCAGCCAAGCCATGTTGCATCGATCGGAAGAAATAGTAATCGGATGGCGCAAGTTCTGGACTATACGGCGGGTGGGGTAGTACATCCCATTTGAGCGTTTCAAGGTAAGTTTTGACGACATTTGCAACATTTGGCCGAGCATTTTCATGTTGCAAAATAACTTTATCGTGTCTTGCGACCGTTTCCGACCGTTTTTCCTTCAGTGCTCGGCTCAAACGCATCATTTGTCATCGGTAGACCTCGCCTGTGATTCTTTCATTCGGTTTTAGCAGCTCATAATACAAGACCCTTTTGGTCCCACCAAATGCACAGCATAACCTTAAGGCCATGAATATTCTGAACGGCCGTCGATGTTGAGGCATGTCCGGGGTATCCATACGTTGCCCGACGTTTTGGATTATCGTAATGTACCCATTTTTCATCACCAGTGACGATTCGATGCAAAAAAGACTTCTTTTTGTGGCGTTCAAGCAGCATTTCGGACATGCAAAATCGGCGTTCGACGTCTCGTGGCTTCAATTCACACGGCACCCAATGTCCTACCTTTCGGATCATTCCCATTGCTTTCAAACGATCGGGAATGGTTTGCTGAGCGACGCCAAGTAATTTTGCAAGTTCTTTTTGCGTTTGTGATGGATCTTGATCGAGCAATGCCTCCAATTCATGGTCTTCAAACCTTTTCACCTGGCCGGGGCGTTCTTTATCTTCGGTGTCGAAATCACCATCAACCGCTTAAACCACCGCTGACACATTCTAACGTCTATAGTATAGCCCAGGTAAGCTTCGGTAAGCAATTGATGCGCTTCGGTTTCTTTTTTCAAATGAAAGAAGCATATTAAAACTTCCCGCAAATGTTGTTTTGATGGCACGAATGTAGACATTTTACGGCTTTACAAAAACTTGTGTGTTTTCACTAATGACAAATAACATAAACTGAAATAATTAGACAATGACATGGAGTTTTTGATGTGACAGCTGTCATGGTCAAAATTCACCTCATAGTAGTAGATATGAAGTTGTCTGCAATAACGACATTTTCAACCGGTAGTCCATTAGTAAACAAAAAAGGTCAGAATATATAATAAATATTTGTAGTTTGAATTATTAATTAAGGAAAGAATTTCTAAAATGAGAAGTGCAGTTTTATTTTATATTAAATATATATAAAAAAAATTCAATTGTTTGTCTATTTCATTTAAATGTGGGCATTCCAATCTTTCCAAGGCTAAGACCAGCATTTTCCGAATCCGAATATACAACTGGCGCAACGACGGATTTTTCCTAAAGTTCAAGTATCTTTTGTTTACTTAACTGAACAGTCAAAACCATTGCGTGCGCTCGAAATTTGTGTATGCATCGATTTTCAGTATACATGTTATAAGTTTTTAGGACAACTAAATACACAATTTTTTGTGTATACCCAAATCTTGTGATCTTAGCTTCACACTTCTTCTCAACACTGTGGCTCTGCGTTCCACTTTGACTAAGGCTCTCTTTCTCCATTAGCTTCCCTCTGAAATTGTAGTCAAACAACAAGCAAAGCTTGTGACGGTAACACTCAATGCAATTTCAGCATGAACCAGAAACGACTTTGGTGATTCCATGATCACTAGAGAAGAATTCCCCTAAAAAATATTTATAGACTACAGTTTTAAAACCAAACTTCACCTCCAACTTTGAAAGCCGTATCCACACCATACAAAGTGGGATGCCAGTCTCTCCGATACCTGACGGCTTCATCACTATATTCACTTGCTTGATAAAAAAATTGGAAGGGATATCTTTTCGAGTTATCTACATAAGCATAGAACTCTCCTTTCACATTCTTGAACGCTGCAGTACCGAAATCATTGTGATTTTCCAGGCCGGAAAGTGGCAAGCTGCCATAAAATCTCGATGGCGTGAACACTTAATCTTAGCTTGTCAAAGAATCCTGAAAGAGAAAGCAGACTTTTCCACGGTTTGCTTTTACTGGGTGCCACCACATAAGGATATCCACGAAAGCCGCATAGCAGATGAGCTTGCCCGTTTCGGTACAAGGCTCTCTGCGGATGCTGTTCCACAATATATTGACACATCCTTGGCTACGGTCAAATTATACATTAAAAATAACTTCATCCACTTGCTGATAGTATATGGGTAAATGAACCACGAGTTACCTGACACCTCCTAAGTAAACAGAATCGGTAAGCTTATTAACCAGAAACGTTATTCCTTAGATCAGATCTATCCCCAAGGAACACTTCCTTATTGGCAGACTCGCGGAATGGCTAGGCGTGCAATCTTATAATTTCTGTAGAAGCTGCCGCTTAGGGGAGGAATAGGAAAGCATCACCTACAACCTCTGTGAATGTCCAGCCCTAGTAAAAACAATATATAGAAAACAAGGTTCCCATTCTTTCACATCATTGACCGAACTTGATCAAGCAAACCAAAAGGACCTCGCCTGGTTCATTAGAGAAACAAACTGGTTTTCTTCACCACTTCATCACTTCCTTATTCTAATCACAACGGTTCAAAATACTGACCTAAGTTTGCCTTGTGGCAGCCACTACTACCTTACCTGTCGTAACAAAGCTTAACCCTGGACACATAGATGAGAACTTTTAGAACTTTCTCTTTCTCCTTTTTGTTGTTCAACTTTACGTATTACAGATTCCCTGTTGTAACTGAAACAACTCGTGCTTAACATTTTCAATTTCACCGTGGCTAAGCAGTTAAGAAGCCTCCATTTCCAAACAGCCACTTCCAGTTCATCGCTCTGTGAAACTCAGCAAACTAACAAAGGCCAGCATAAAATTATTTACAGCAAGTTCTGCTTAAAAAGTTGCAGACATGAAATTATTATTAAAATTATTTCACAAATAACAAAAAAAAATACGAAAAATGTAATTAGCATGTACATAAGTTGGGTAATTGTAACACAGTTTTGATGAGATTCTTAACCCTTAATTATTATTATATCCACGGTTTGTCATTTGGTTTTTTTTTTGCGTTTCAGATAATCAACACCTCCAGAGCAAGCATCAACCCAATGGTAGTGTGATGGGTGTTCATCACATTCGAGCACCGCGACCACCGATTCGTACCGCATCCTCAGGATTGGGTGGCACTGGCAATGTGTCAGAGCAGACACAAACGAGCAGTGTAAACAGCAGCAGTAGCAGCAGTGGCAGCGCTGTTGGTGGTGGCAACATTGGAACAATGAAAAATCAACACCACCACCAACAGCAGCAGCAACATCAGCATCAGCAGGATAGCATTGGCATGACAACGACCACGGGAGCACATCTCCAGCAACAAGTACCACAGGCGGCCATCGACGAGATGCGAGTCTGATAGGTGACGGTGTTCGAGCTAGAATTATAGTCGTCTTGGTAAGTGATATTGACGTTAGCTCCTGATATAGATACTCAAATAGGACGATTGGAAATCCTGACTGAAATTTCGCTGACGACCTCATGTGCCCGTATCATGTTCGCTGGAAATTGATTCGGTTGTCATAGTTATTGGAAGTGTCATCGTTTGCTTGCACAACCATCTAACTGTCAAATGAACGACTGACGGAATAAATTCGAAAGATGAAATCGCTTTCAATTACGGTTGCAATTTGTGCATTGCTGGTTGAACTATTTGTTGAAAACGATTTCGAAAACAATTTTCCCAAGTATTTCCTTTCGATTCGGTTAAAGGCTTTTTTGTTTTGTTTTCTATGACGCGTTGAGTGTTTGACAATTTCAAGCATCTACTTCAATTTGTTTTGATTTGAAAAAGGGTGAATTTTTCGAAATCCGCATGAGATTCAATTGTAATTTTATACACTTCAACTAGGGCAATTTTTCACAGCAAATCAAAGGATTTCGAAATTTATTTCTGACAGTCAACACAAATCTTACACTTCAATGCGAAACTTAAGTAAACAAAATCAATTCATTGACAAACAAAACGATAACGAAATGCGGGTCGCGGAAAACATAGAAACGGAAGCTATCCGGAGAAGGCATAAAATATTTGTCTTCCGATAACCGTCAACCCTATCGATTGTCCCAGTCCCTTGCAGATTGAACTTGAGAATTTCTGCAGTCAATTGATTCGAGGGTGACGGTTGGAATACAGCCAGCGGGTGTGAGTCTTTTTCTATTTTCTTAAATAGATGCCCCGGAAGAATGTTTGTTTTACTATCTTGCTTCTGGTTCGGTCTATTTGTTCAAATGTAAAAAGAAAAAAGGTGGCTGAACCGCTGAAGAATAATATTTATTTAATTTGGGGTATTTTTTTTTTATTTTCCTAATCATTTGATTTTAAGTTTGAATAGCATTTATTTTAATAAATCACTGAATCATATTTTTGCAATTTTTAAAATAAAAACAGGTCAGGGTGACATAAAGTCATATTTAAGGTTGTGGCTGTATTCCCATTAAGAATATTTAAAAAACATCTTTCTAAGAATGTGCGTGTTTTACTATAATCGGTATCAATAAATGTCTTGCTAGCTTGTTAGATGAATGTAATTCAGCTTTTTATTAAGAGAAAAGAAATGAATTTTAATTACATAGAAATTAATGTAATTCAAGTAACCGTGGACCATACATGGTGATTGTGAGTTGATGGCGCCAGACGTTCCGCGAATCATATTCATCAATACAACACCGTGGAGGTCTGAATCGATTTCAAGATCAGGAAACTCGTCACATATCGTATGATGTCATCTATTCGAATTTTGGCGGCTAACCATAGAAGGATGTGTGCATCGAGTATCCGCAAAGGACGCCACTTTGTATGCTTAAAAATGTATTTAGTTCATCAACGACTGGATTTTTTGTTGAAGGACATGTGCGATGATGTTGTGCCGATCCATTGATGTCTGTCCAGGGAGCTGCAGGTCAATTGATCTGTATGGCGAATATAAATGTATGTGTCATTCTATCTTGCACATATTCATGCATACAACGCGGACTGCATCGCTTAAATGAATATACTCATGTCAACGCAGTTCAACTGAATGAAATATTATGTTGAAGTTATAATGATATGATACCCTCCGCCTTATAAGCTTATCAAGTGCATATTGAAGTGATACCATCGTCTCCTTGCCAAAATATAAGCAGGTATTGCAGTGCGTCGTTGTGGTTTACCTGCTCTGAGCACAAAAATGTAGTCATTACTTGGTATGTGAACCAAAGCAGTTTTGAACAACCGAACTAACACTTGACGTTCATGAAATAGTTGCTGCAGATCTTATTGAATTGTTCTTTTCATTACCGTATTGATCGTTTGATGCAAATCAAGTTGAACCTCCATATTTTCCATGAAGTAAATGTGAAGGAATTTATGCTATATGTCTTCAAGAGGTTGTAATGATCCAATTCGATGATGAATTTGGCCCTGAACCGGTCAGTCAATATCTTCGATAATGTCTACAGCAATGAAGTCATTTGCAAAAATATGTTTATCTTTAAGTGTTTTAAAGAAAATGTCGGTATTTTGTTTTTTCGCCACGGACCAATTATAGCAATGGCTTAGGTGGTGGAGGTGCCACTGAGGCAGCACACTCCATGTATTTCTCCAGCGAACTAAAATGCATCTCAATGGTGCGGTTGTCGTGCGATTTCTTAGTCTTCTGCACTGGATCCCAATATTCTGAATCGGCCCATTGATTGGTTTTCGATACGTCGCACAATGAAAAACAATTTTTTTTCCGAATGTGAACTTGATTAAAATAACTCGCCTGAAATAACAAAAAATTATGCGTGTCAGCTCCGACACGTGACTTGAGTTAACCTACTCCTTAAAATTAAAAAAATACAAAAAACGATTATCTTAAAGTGTATATATTTATTTTTATCTTTATTCACTTTATTCACTTCACTATTTCTGAATCGGTATTTCGCTCTCACTGTCACTAACTTTTAATTTTATTTTCCATTTCGCCCTTCAATATTGAGATATAAGCTTTGAAATCAACTGGCTTAGATGCAACATGTTGTTTCGAGATACACGTTGCCGATATAGTGTAAAATATGTAAATGGAAACGAAACGCAAATGACTCCCACTCCGATAGATTGAATATGATCATGACGTAATAACTGATAAATTTCTATCACACCCTCCCTTTGAAATTCGGCTTAAGAAAGAAAACAATTCAAAACCTGAAGGTTATCAACATTTTGGAATTCAAATCCCCACCGATTATGAATTGCCTATCGTAGAGCATCAATAAAATACAGCAAACATTTAACTTTTCGAGCAAGTTGCAAGCCTGCGGATGTCCTTTGTATTTCTAAAATTACAAACGCGATGAGGGTTAAAAATTTAAGAGCATTCAGCTCGTTGCTTGTTAAAAGTTCTCTGGATAAAAAATTTATAGTTTTTTTGTTTGAATTCAGTTTCAGAAAGCAAGCAGCGGCTTGGCTCTACACCAAGTTCGCTTGGTCTCAGCAAACAAGGTAGCTCGATCTTTATTCTCAAATTTTGCTCATCTGATGAAGATAAGTAGTCTCAACAGGCCCTACGAGGTTCCGGATACAAACCCAATAGCGTTTTCATTTGTTGAAAGCTATGGTGTTGTGCCACACATCAAGACCGGGCTTTTAAGGATCTTCTATAATTTAAGTTTAGTTTTTATTTTTTAATTGCTTCATGAGCCAAAAGAAAACAACGGCGGTTCTTCGTTTGATTTTGCGTTCAGGTAGTTAAATAAATGATCTGGTTCCCCAAAATAGATAGATGAAGACTTTGACTTCCTTGATTGTAATGTTTCTTTTGCTGAGTGTCCTTCTTAATTGACCTAATAATGTAGCTGAGATTTCGACGTTTGCACTTCTAAATGCTCATTGTTTTATATTTATTATGCCAACTTCGCCTGTATTTGCAAGCAACTAGAGAGATTTCTGAAAGATGGTACAAAAACTGTTCAGATCTTGCTTTTGAACAATTCTTTCATAATTTATGCTCAAAGAAAAAATCCAAAAACGCGTCGTCTGGCCTAAACTTTTTCGGAATCTACTGTCTTGATAAGATTGCCATCTTTATCCTGCAGAATGATGCCCGCCAAGAAACGTATCTCTTTTCACTTGGTTTGGTTTGGTTTATACAAATTACTTCGTCATCTCTAGATTTCGGCTGGAAATCCATCGACAGCAGCAGTCTGTTGAACTATTGTACTGTTGTCGTTACAAATGTTGGTTGGTTTATTTTATAGACAGCGGCATGTGCTTCATCATCACCATGTAGCAATCTGCAGAAGCGGTCCTTCTAATATGTTCATTATTATATATGAGTGTTGAATCACTTTTAAGATGGTTCTCAGGTTCCTTGGAGTCCAGAAAATCGTCTTCTTCTTCATAAATAATTTCTTGCTTTGGTTTCTTGTTGGTACAAATTCCCTTATGAATGTTGTGGAGTGGAATACGCGTACTATTGTAAAATCTATTTGCAGTTATCAAAGCAAACATAATAAAATTTATTTTTTCCATCAGCAAAGTAAAGTAAAGGATTCTTCTGAATTAACAATCAATGAAATTCAATCAATTTTAAAATATCGAAAGGACTGCATGCTTATTATCTTTTGAAAAATAAATTGATAACCCAACAGGGGAAAAAAAACTTGACTGTCAAAAGATCCTTTTATATATTTGCGTTTCATGTTCATTTCATTTTTACTATCCTTAGCCTCCTGCACAATGGAATAGAACTATCATTTTATTGAATAATATTTACTTACAAGTTTCTCGTTACATCCCTACTAGCGTCCAATTTTCATATCCTTTCGATAGTATCATTCTCTAAAATTACAACAACAAATTGGACGAGGTTCTTAAACTTCGCAAAAAAATATAGAACTCAACTGCACTTTAGACAATTTTTTGTAGTCTGCGACTTTTGCCTGATTCCTCTTTGCGTTTGTGCTCTTCTTCCGCTTCCCTTATTTCGTTCATTTATTATCTTTTTTTTTTTTGTTGCCATGATTAAATGAACAAAGTTTAATTTGAAATTCAGTTTTATCTCATAGAATTATGCATAAAGGCAGCAACGGGTATTCTGCTACTAATGCGTCGCCTCCATATTCCTCGCACTTTTTCCTGAATCGGGTAGTCAAACAAAAAAAAAAAAAGAATATTTAAGTGGGAGCGAAAGTGGAAGGTGGAAAGTGGGATACTGAATTTCATTTTCGTTGTATCTCATCAGGCAAATGCACAATCCGGAAATACGATGCGGAGAAGAGAAAAAAAAGCAAACTGGGCCAAAGCACAAGCGAAAGAAAGTATTTATATGAATATTCATTAAAGGGAGGTTTGTGCTGATTGGCTGCCATTTTTTTCGTCCCTCTAATTTTGTCTTTCTTTTGATGGCAGAATCATAATAATGATCATCTTGAACGCCATAATTGATGCAAACCTACCTCTTTTGATGTATCAAAAATGTAATTAAATGCACAGTCAGGAAAAATCTTTGATCATCCGATGATTTGACGAATTATGATAGAACGATATGGATAGAGACCCAACACATCTGCTCGTAAAAGCATCCACGGAAATCTAAATCTCTTAATTTCATCGAGAGCACACCTGGAGAGCACTTGGCGGAATGTGATTTTATTATGATATCCTTCCCTTTGCTCAGTCATCGTCCTTTTTAATATCTCAACGTGCGCATGTGATGGCGATAATGGATAATGTTGTGTCGTGCTTGTGCAAATGTTGTTATTTTCTAATATTGACTCACGGAAATAAGGATACAGATGATTCTTCGATACTTTAGGAAAGGACGAAGTCGGCATACCGGCGACAAATACTTACACCCTCTGCTCACGTATTCGTATTTATTGGTGAAAATATTCACCGTCATTGATGTTATCTTGGAATTTCGCATTTCGACACGAACAAAGAGTGATGATGTGGGAAGTTACTTGGTAAGCAAAAGAATCAAAATAGGGTTTGGGGCAACAGAAATTTAAAGAGTTCCCGGAATTTTTCCTTTAAGTAAACGGCATTAACCAAAGTTTAAAAATTTTAAATCAAACCTTCATGTTATTACTGGCACATGTATGTAGCGCAGAATGCAGGCAATTAAAAGCTACCGAGTTTTATAAAAAATTTATATACGGACCAGCTATAGGGATTCTTTTTTTAACCCACACCGCAGGAATTCTTATTTGGTACCCCATACTTGGTATTTACTACTCAAAAGAATTTGAAGAGGTTTTAGCAACACGTGCTACATCAGTATTTATCTTTACTGACATTATTAGGGTTTCCATTACGCGTGCAAATATAGGTCGTTCTGTTGGAATTAGTCCTATTATTATCATGAAGTCTATTTTTTGCGTTGTCTAATTGAAAATCTTCATAGCTACAGTGTTTTCCCGAAGAAGTGGGTGGCTTCTTTTTCGTAGAACTGAAAAGACCTATATGCTTCATATTACTAGGCACATGCTGAAATCTTCATAGCTGAAAAAAAAAACCTGGCCAAGTGCGACTCGGACTCGTGCAACGAAAGTTCTGTACAAACTCGTCGGTATATAATTACTTCGTCCATCAAGGAAATCGAGTCTCGAAGAATTTTTCCACCTTCAGGTTTTGATTCCTTTACGAGTGTCAATATATGCAGCATATTTCATATTTTTCTAATTTTAAATTCACATAGCCCTCTTTTTGACGTAAAATTGAGTTGCGATTTTTAAATCTTTTGTTTTTGAATTTTCTGATTATTTTATATTTAGGCGCTTTTTGATTCTTGGTAAAATGAGTCATATCTTTTGAGTGCATCAAGCGCCAATTAACAGATTTGGGAGACCGCAGTCATAAACATTTGGCATTAATTTAAATTTGATACCTCGACGCGATCCTGTGGAAAAAGATGATGACAGACAAAAGGAAAACAAAGGGACCCGGTAATGGTTCCGTTTTTCTTTGAAATGTTCACAAATAAAGCAGTTCAGTCTCATTATTTTGACGAACACTATATATATGCTAGTCTGACTTGAAAACAATTGCATTTTTAACTTAAACGTGCAATTCCGTTCTGGAGTTCTTAAAGGAATATTAACCCATGATTTTAAGGTGATAAAACTTGCGGATTATGACCTGCAAAAGTTTTTTTTTGCAAACTGCCATCAGTAGAAATATTTTCCAAAAGCTGCTGCTTAAATTGTTATTGAAAACAATGACTCTTTAAGCTTCTTTTACATAAAATAAAAAAGGGATTATGGAAGATCTTACCCACTTCGAAATGGATCAAAAATCGTCCCACAAGCTCTGCATTTAATTTAAATTTTAAAGATACAAAAAAAAACGGTTGCCATATAACCAGTCGTCAATAATAACTTAAATTAAGGATCAATGGAATTAACTTTAGGTCTACCTCCGTCCATTTCTGGACTAAACATAACACTTTAAAGACACTGGCTCCCATTATTAGCGTTCCCATCTGGAAGTCCTGGTGATGGGTCCGACTTTCGGCATTCAATATGTTGACGTCTCTTTACGATTCGAGGTCCCAGGAGTCGAATTCCATTGTTTCTAAAAGGATGCATAAGTGTGTGTGTGTGTGTACTATACGTACGTCTGTTCGGAATTTTTCATCTAGCATACCTTGAGAATGAATCAAGCTATCGAACATAAATTGATGTCATTCGAAGCGTATATCAAGAAATTTGATGGAGAAGCTTTCATTTTATTACAAAAATACAATTACACTTGTTTATGTATTATCAAATTTGTATAAAATTAATTATATAAAATTCAACTTAAGTTTTAAGGTTCCTGTAAAGTTTCCGGACAGCTTATTCTGTAAGAACCATTCATATAAAATTGTTTGTCTTTCCTTTATTTGTTATAAAAATTGATTTCAACTAGATTTTTCAATGTGGCGGTCACTAAGCCAAGTGAACAAATCCGGTTATCTAATCTAATCTAATGATAATCACAAAATAGTTCTACTGATTTGACACCATTCATATATTGAATCGCCCCTTTCTCTGCTTCTTGATCCACGTTTTCACGATGAAGCTTGGAAAAATATTTTGAAAATGTGAATCCCTTAGGTCTACAATTTTATTTCGTGGTTTTGGCTAAGGCCTACATAACTGTACGTCAGAAGCATACTGGAGTTATCGCCTCGCATCTTTACTTCAGCAAGCTAAAGCCATTTTTTTATTTTTTCACCAAATTATCGACAAGACTCGAAATCGACTCCAAACTTTCATCAGAATTAGAATATTTTTAACTTATCCTTTTCTATATAATGTATCAGAAAGGTTGAAAAAAGGACGCAAAACTTTTTATGTATCTTGGGGAGGATCTGGGTTGATCAGCTTGAGTTGATCGAATAATAATAATAATAAAAAAATAATGGGAAACTATATGAGCGATGATGAAGTCAAACTACTTTGGGTATTTAGACATAGGAATATCAGAATGACAGAAACAAAGCATAAAATAGCAAGACAAGGCGGTCTTAGAAGCAAACAATTCTGTTAAGTTCCCAATTTCAAATAAGTTTAAAGCACACCATTGCCTGCACTGAATCAAATAAGGAACATCCTTTGATCCTTGACAAATTGCCACGCGTACGCTCACTGAAATATTTACGTCTGCGGAAGCTGAAACTATTCGTCATTTTGTTAAATAGCAGAGTTAAGTCGAATAAGACCTTACGTTCTTCGAGTTGAAATAGGATGTGTAATGATCATTCACCCTTCTTTTTTAATATCTACAATCAAATGGGAAGTTCATGGCTTGAGCAGGGCAAATCGCACATTCTTATTTAATTATATCAAGCAATCAATTTACAGAGTTGTGAATGGTTTTGAAAGTGAACCCCACAGGATGTAGGACATGATTTTCGATTGAATTCAAAACTTTAAGGAAGAGCCTCCTCAATTAAACGAAACCTTGAATTTATTTTTTCAAAGTTCTTCTACCACCACTTCAGAGCCCCTAAAATTTCGAAATAATCTACAAAAGGTTAGGACTTATTCGAGTACATACGATAAAAAAGGGACATGCTTAAAGTACCACGGACTGGCGGTTAAAGATAATCATTTATATCCCCCGTACACGTACGCACCCAACAATTCCAATCAAATTTGTTCGACACTTGTGTTACTGAATTGCGAAACGAAAGGATTTTACCTGAAACTTGACTGTGCTGTCGGTATAATTCCAAAAACTGGTTTTGATACGGAAAATACCATATATACCATGGTTAATTTGTTTTCTATTTGAATTTTGTTTGGTTGAGTTCTTCTACATTTTTTTGTCCTTTTTCACCTGGTTTTCATTTGATGTGGTTGAACTAGGGACACCATAGGTTGGATTTTTAGATGATGCAAAATATTTCAATTGGAATGTGTGCAATCGCACAGCGTATTGAATAATGAACGTATTTGGTATGAAAACAGATAAAAAACTTTTTCACTTTTGCGCTGAATAAAATAAACTATTTTTTCTGGACTTATTTGTTCGCCTCTTTGTAAATGTCAGTGACTTATCATATGTACCATACGCTAAAAAAAAACAGGGAAGCAAATATTTTATGAAATTAAAAGTTTTTGGAAACATTTGCCACAATTGAAATTGAAATTCAAATAGATTGGACACACAAATTCTCGCATATTTTGTTGTGGTGTTTTTTTTTACAATAATGCTTTGATTTTTTGTTCATGAAATAAATTAAAATATTTATTGCTTTAAGTAAAATAAAAAAAAAAAACAATTTGTGTTTGGGATATTATATTAATTCGACATTGCAGCCAAGAGAATTTTGATTAAATTCAATTTCCGAGCTCACCAATAAAATGCTCACAAAATTTTATATTCTGCATATGCGAGCTGCGCGAATAGAAATAATTTAATTTCATAATTTCATAATTAATTTAGCAACAGTATTGCTTTTAGTTAAAGATATGAATATCTTATTATAAAAGGTGTATTAATATATGTACACATATTGCAGAAAGAAGTGAAAAAAAATAAAATTTTAAAATTTAATGTGTAGTTTTATTAAGTGATTTGTATTTGTTCCAGTGGTCAGGTATAGTATATTAAAAGCATAGATCTAAACTTCTTAGTGCTACGTATTTACCTAATGTCAATAGGTAGGGAATTTCACAATCGGGCAGACTAAATGACAATAGCATCCCAAGAACCAATACGTGTCGGCGTAAAATTCCGTGGTGGGATGATAGGCTTATTCTGCTCTGGAGGAAAGCAAACTTTTTAATCGTCCCAAGAAAACCAAAAAGTGGGACGAATATAGATCGGTTCTCACGTAGAGTACAAATCAGAGTTGAAAAGATCCAAGCGTGCTGCATGGAAAAAGTGCTGCAAAAAGATTGCTGCATTAGCAAGGATCATGTTAAAAATGTAGGACTACTTAGCAAATCCAATGGATCCTACACGACGGATCATACGGATACTCGTGATACGCTGTTTCAATTTCAATAATTTCAATTGCAAGTTTAAAGCTGCCATCGCTGGTGGTATTCAACCATTAGCCATTAGATCCACTCAGTCACTGTGGCATTTACCCCGAATTTCTCATTGAGTCTCATTTTCCCGAGGAAAGCGTGGTGAAGAGTGCTGAGCGATACAGATATGAATTTATGACAGCAAAGCGATGAGCTGGGACCGAGGGACAAAGGATACAGTTTGCGCGACCATGAATTTATACAAGGATGCGTTCCCCACTCGTCTTATATCTCATTATGGCCATTGGCACCTGTCGACAAGATCTACCAATCTGATCGCTTAAGACTTCTTTCTTTGGGAATCTTTTTTGTTAAAAATATAATAAAACAAGTTCGCGTGACTTTCATGAAAAAGTCAAAAAGAAATTCTGTGTCATAGGATCCGATGTACGATCAACTGTGGATCGATGGTCGTAGATAAGAAACAGTAAGTAGAGTTTATAGATTCTATTTCTCTTGCTGTACATAAGCCAAATGCTTAAACGGGTCCGAACCACTGCCTTGAAAACATATCCTTGCCTTCAATTTCAACGAACAAAATGACGGGCTTTATTCATAATCAGGCCCATTGTCGCTTATATGTTCTTATGCTAACTTAGACTGAACTTACTCTTCTCTTTTTATGTTTATGTTTATGTTTATTGTAGCGAAAATATTTACATTATTGAGACTTAAATATATTGCACATTAGAGATTTGGTATACTATATATGACCTTACTACTAACAATTTTTTCAATATTTTACCAAATATATCACAAAATTTATCAATAGATTTAGGGCGAAGGAAAAGCTACAGAAAAAACCTTCGTAAAAATTTAAAGCAAAAGCTTGAAAGAGAGAAGGGAAGTGGTAATTTAAACCATATGAAGGGCAAAAAAAAAAAAAAAATATTAGAGAAAAATAAATAAATTAGGGAGCATAAATCAGTCCTTCAATCCATATAATATATACAAATAACATTTATATAATTGTTTACAAAATTCAAATGTATTAAACGTATAGAAAAATAAATACATAAATAATAAATACGTAAATAAATAAAAAAAAATAAAAAATTAATAAATAAATAAATAAATAAATTAATAAATAAATAAGTAAATAAATAAATAAATAGATAAATAAATAAATAAATAAATAAATAAATAAATAAATAAATAAATAAATAACTAAATAAATAAATAAATAAATAAATAAATAAATAACTAAATAAATAAATAAATAAATTAATTAATTAATTAATTAGTAAATAAATAAATAAGTTATAAATAAATAAATAAATAAATAAATAAATAAATAATTACATTTTAATAACTCTTCTCTTTTCGACGGCTGAATCTGATTGAATGAATATTTCTTGATAAGCTATAAACTTAAAAGATTCTATTCACGTTTGACATTCTTTTAAATTTTTTCAACATTCTTTTCATTACAGTCCAGAAACAACGTTTCGATCGCCGACACCTGAAGATCAATCCATAGTTTCCGACTGTTCCTGCAATGAGTTCTGTACCCAACAAAAGCCACCCAATTGTAAAGAGCTGCGGGAAAAGCCTCAAAAGCCCAACAAGCATCAGGAACAAATAGCTCCTTCCCCAACGGGAAGGACACATCAAAGACGACAGCAGCATCATGTTCGATTCCAAGACGAATATAGTGTAGAAGATAATTTGACTGACACTCCCTCGCAATCATCATCGCAGACATCTTCAGGTGGTGCTGCCAGCAGCACCATAGGACGGCAATCTCAACCTCAGCCGTTGATGCAACAAGAAACTATTTCTAGAACCGAACACCAAACAACAATCAAGTCAAACCGAAAAAGGCAACAAACCACTGCATTTACTAGATAAACGTCCCCATTTAACTTTGCTCAAAAACAACAAACAAACAAACAAATAACAACAAAAATGTGTTCAAGAAAAGACAACAAAATCTTATATCAGACAAAAGGACAATTTTAAACACAAGCTCTAGACGAATACAATTTGCTCAGTTAAGACTTAAAAAGAAAATATATATAAATGTTTGTATGACATTGCAAGTACCCTAGGTATAACATAGGTATACACCATAGATATTAAAATTCCTTATCCCCTTTTTCGATATAACTGTAAAGAGAGTTAAATGATAATTACAAGTACTTATATGTTCATTGCACATTTACATCGATTCACGAGCATATCCTGCGGTCATTTGCAATTCGAACAACCGCAGGAACATTGTACAGATTTTTTTTATTATTTGGTCGCCCCTAAAAAAGTAATTGGTATGAGACTGTCATAAGATGTGTCAAGGCTCTTTTCTCGGAAAATCTTTTTAGACCGAACTTCGCAAAATAGGAAGTGTTTTATTTTCACTATTGTATCTATGAAGCTTAGCTTATTGTGAAGTCACAGTTTTAAACAAAGTTAATATCAAAAAATTCTAAGTCACTATTTTTCGGTGGCGTATACGTATTTTTTTAATAAAAACTCCTTTTTGTTTTTCGACTTCGTCCGCGTGGAAATTTAGTAGATCTCAAAAACGTCTTTACATAGCCTGCTGATACCAAAGCGTACTAATAATCCAAACAATATTGTATAAAAGCCTATTAACAAACGCATAAAGTGCCCTCCTTAAATTGATAAGAATAATTTGCTATTAACCCTGACAGATTGAAAATAATTTTAGAAATATTTTTTTATTCAAACTGTTACAATTTATTTTTTAACCTTAACATACAGAGATATGTGTTCGCTGTCTTTTGGAAGGCCGTTTTGAGTTCTATAGCTTTTCTACAGGAAGCAATTAAATATCGCTTACGGTTAAAACAGCGTTCGTGAAAAAATCATTCGTTCGATGTTACAAATTTGGTGCCCACAAGAAGTTATTTTATTTAAGCAGGATAGTATATAGCTTTTGTCTACCCCGACCGTCCATTCTAAATATTGGTGAAAGAATTTTTAAAATCCGATAAGAAGTTTCGAACATTACCGCCTTCATTTGTACAAACTTTACCTGTTCATAATACTAGAGTAGAAGACGTTCAAAGTCAAACTTAACGTTCCCGATCGAAATCAATCTTGTGAATCGATCAAACATTATAAAAATCCATCATTTGGCCCGGAAGGATGAAGCATACAACCCTCTCCTGACGGAAATTGAAACATTTTTGGGCGAGTTTAGACTAATGGAAACAATCGTCATAGTTTGGGCGGGTTTCAATTGAGGTACGAAGAGTACATCGACTACAACCCGTCGTTTGACAATAGTTCATGAATTGGCAATGTGACGCTATTTTCATAATGTGGTAAATTGCATCGGTTAACACAGGTTAAGCATTAAAGTAAAAAGGAATAAAAAGACCACATTGAATTGTCATGCGCCCGATCGGAGCTGATCGGTTGTTTCTCTGTTTTTTCAAGTTCGGATATGTATTTAGGACAAATTGTTGCTGTCCTGAAACACCTTTCGTCATCAAGAGTTTGACGTAGTCAGCAACATTTACATTGTCTGTATATCGAAAACAGAGAACGATTATCTGAACATTCTGTAACTGCTTCTTCGAAGTATGCCATTGAAATAAATCTGTTAATCTATAATTCTTTGCCTTATAATAATCTTAGATGAGAATGGAATTCCTATGACTCAATTAAACCGGATTCTCTGGGCCCATAAATATACATACATATACACAGCTTGACTATTGGAATGACATGAAGAGAAGATTTACAGCATAACGGCACCATAAAGACATCTTCAATCTCATAAGTTTCTCCTTAGTTTTCTAGAAAAAGCTTTTTCGAAGAATACTCATTCAGTGTGCGGCATGGGCTTAGCAGATAATAAATAGATTGCAAATCAATGCGGGAATCCTCAGCTTATCCAAATTGATGAATAGGTGATTACAAGTAGAGCTGCTAAGAGTACAATACCATGATGACAGGCCGTGATACCTAGCTTCGGTGCATGAATATAACAGCTTGAAAGGCGCTGCTTACATCTTCCAGTTCTGAAAGAGTTAGACAGATATTCTTGACTAAAATGTTGGAGATTATTTTGTGTATTCACAAAGACAAACAGTCCCTGTCGGATTTATTCATAAAATATATTTTTGATATAGAATTGAAGAATAGGGTCAAATTCGCGCCGAAAACTTCAACATCCTCCTAGACAGTATGGAGTTGTACGCTTTCCTTTAATGGAATACCTGGGTTTTTGATTTATGTATTTTACTTAACTTTTCTTATAATTATTTCAATATGCATACAGTCTCATGCAGCGGCTGAACATTTCAAAATCTTTGAACATATAACCCAATTCCATTTAGTGAAAGATTCTCTACTATTGTATTTCTTTTCGGGATGTTTAGTACTTGATTCAAACTCCCTGGACACCTAACAAACATGTGTAAATACATATATCTATCGTTTTTATAGGAGCCGAAGTATTGCAGTTCATTTGACTTACACACATCATGTTGCATGTACAGGATGCACAAGATGCTTTCTGTTTTATTTAATAGCTCAAAAGATTTGCACTGGAAGAGCAATTTTAAGATAAGCTATGATTATCATTGTGGACATCCGCCTGTACTATAGTTATCCGTGGAGTCATATCTTGTTATATTAGGTCTACTATGTCAACGTTGGACGACTTCTGGATAACAAAAATCTTAAAATAACATCGATGAATTCCTGGTTAACAATAATCACCTTCGCAAGGCTCTGTAGATACACTTCGAAAATTATGACAAAACTTACAATTCTAATTGGAAAATGCCGAGTGTGATTTTGAGCGTCTTCAAACAAATTGCCCAGAAATGGAGTCATATTCTTAATATATTTTCAAACTAATTAGTTCCAATGATGCAATATGTAAAAAGCAAACTTGAAGTCATAACAACTGAGTGGCTTAAAAATCTTATCTGTCAGAGGATAGATTAACTGTTATATAATGTATGAATTTTCGACAAACAAAATACAAATAAAGTGTAATAATTATGCATCTAAGACTGTTGGTTATTTTTCCATTGACTGTCTGAACATTATAATACACCAAAAGTGTATCAAAATATTTTGTTCCTGGGAATATTTGACGATTTCGCAATTTTTTCTATTTTAAAAATTCCTTGATTTCTTCAGCATCATTCTCAAGCGCACTGCTTATCATTAAATTGGATCAATTCTAATTCGAACTAATAAAATTCTTTGAAAAATCGAGCATCCCATGAGCGATTGTCCGGGGCTATTTGGGATACCTGAATTTCGAAAGCCTACATATTCAAATTCGTTCAAAAGTTCCTGTGCTCGTTGGCTTTAATTTTACGTCTTCAAGGTCTGTATAAATATTCACTATTCATATTTAAACAAATTACTTCTTTCCTGATATCTATTAGTTTTTGAAAAATAATGTATAATTTTTGACACGTTGTGGTCCCTTTGACAGCAAATATCAATACAAACCTTTTCTTAACGTTAAAATTTAGCGACTCTCCATTGGCCACTGCAAATTGGCCCACTCCTTACAGAGCAATATAACCAGCTGACATCGACCGAAACAATATACAAAAACTAAAAACAAAAATAAATTCAAACCTAGACTGCACTAAACTAAATTTCTTGTACATAAAAGAATGGATGTGTAAATAGATTTTGATTTTTAGAGTAGTAAATAAAAATTTAAAAAAAAATCCTAGTATAATTGGATGAACAAAAACCTATCATAAAATAGACAAATTATTTTATTTAAATTGTTAATTTCATTTATTCAAACAAACAAATCAACAATAAGAAACGCATCTTAAATAAAATAAAAATTTTAAAAATAATGTATTTATAGCCAATTTCCAATTCCCTTTCGTCCCAAAGAAAAATAAAAAAATAAGTAAACAACTCCACAATAAAACATATTCAGCAACAATAGGGTGTTTCAGATAAAAAATAATATAAGAAAAACAAAGAAATATCGAAATGTTAATTTTAAAAAAAAATGAAATATTTTAAATGAAATTCCAATCGACTTATAGATATTAAATTTTAATTAAGGATAAAAATTAAAAAAAAAAAAAAACAACTAACTAAAATAAAATGTGGTACTACTTCAAAAGTGAAAACAGAAACGCGAAGATTAATCGATAAGGAAGCACACGAGTAAAGACAAAACAAACAAATAAATTTAACATAAAATTCTGAAGAGTTTTAAATGTATATAATCATAACAGATAGACATAAGATAATATTATAAATTAGCAACAAATTTAATTTACTATTCAAAATGTACGAAAAAAAATTCAACCTCCAAAAAAAAAACGTAAACGTATTGAAATTAAGTGAAATAAATCGCATAAATAGTGTAAATTTTAACTATATACATAGTTAATAAATATTTAAGTACACAAGAACAAACGAATCGTTTCAGAAAGTAAATGAATAAATAAAAAATTTAAAAAGAAAACTTAAGAAAATATTATATTATAGTTAAATACAGTTTGTATTATTTGTTTTGTTAGATTTTCCACAAATGAAATATGAAAACTTTTTTGCTCTTTGTTATAATTGATTGAAAAATACAGTGATGAAAATAACGAAAAAGAAAACTTCATTTTATGTTAAAAAAAAACAATTTTTCTTAACGATCAAAATGATGGACGTAGAAATATATGATGATTACTATAATTAACGATGCTTGTTTATTTTTCCTACTTCTTCGCAAGAGTCATTTAAGATGACAAAATATAGCGCGTCATAAGCCAGTAGTATTTATGGCTTACACTTATGTTTTGGTTTGAAATTTGGTTACGATATGTTTTGCATATATGTTTATTTATATATGAAAGTGCAAGCATTGTTTTTTCATTATAGATTTTTCATTAGTCGAAATATCATGTGATATAATGCTACGAGTTTCATAGCTTCTCATTTTCTCATGTCATATATAATAAATAAAAACCAACTGTCGCTTTTATGAAGGATCATCACTTGAGAACATCTCGACCGATTTGGCCAACTATTTGGGGTGCGTACCCAAAGTGGGCCAAGGGACCCCTTTTATTAGGTCTCCGTTATCAGTCCGCCCGAGCGTGCGTCCGACAGTCTGTCAATGTGCTGTATCTTCTTAATTGTTACAAAAAGACAGTTGCAATTTTTACAGAGTACGCAAATAATAAAAATTGATTTGGATGCGAGTAGGTCTAATCATACAATGAACTTTGGTGCTATTTTATTTGAGTTTTGTCTGAACACTCATAAACGCACTATTGATATCGAGCTTCGTTCCCTAATTCTTTCAATATCTTCGGCGTATGCGAGTTTTTGAATAGACTTTTAAATGATAGTCCCTCTGGTGGTCATACGGGACTTATCCACTATTATTTCATGTATAATGTTGAAGAGACAGCCTTGCTTTAACATTGTTTGACATCAAATGCATCGGTGACGTCTTTCCCGACCTTAATGGAGCAGCTTAAGTTCTCCATCGTCATCCTGCACAAAAGGACTAGCTTGGATGGGATGCCAAACCTAGACATGGCTTCATACATCTCATCTCTCTGGACGAAACAGAAACTATAACCAAACTTGAAATTGATGAAAAGGTTATGCGTGTGTTTTTTCCATCATCCGCCGTTACATTAAAATTTAGTCTATGGTGGACTTTTCTGTTCGAAAGCCACATTGATATGGACCTATCAGGTTATTGACGAACAGTTTCAAACATTCACGTATGTAATACGGCGGGAAACGTGTCATAGGCAATGTTGAAAAGATTAATACCTCTATAATTGGCACAGCTGAGATTCCATTCATCTTTAATTAATTATTGTGTCATTGCCGCCGCATTGAAAAGATCGACAGTCAAAGTGGCTTTATAAGATTTAAGCTTACATGTGTTATTGCTATCTTTACATCGTCTAGGTCGCGTGGACGCTGTTGACTTATCAACATTTTCATAGATGTTGGTACAGCTTGAGAATGTTGTGCACGAAATTAAAACAGCCAAAAAGAATATTGGAAAATTTATCAAGCATGGCAATTACAGCATATTTCTTGCATTTACATAACCGTTTGTTACCACTTACGGCCGATTGCATTTATTCTGGTCAATAGAGAACAAGAGAGGGTAGCTTCTGAATTCCGTTTAGTGCTCATTTTCTTCGTGATCATAGTGCTTTAACTTAGTGCGGGAGTTTTGTTTGCAAAAGAATGGAAATTGTGCAATCAGATTGTTACTGAAATTATTTTTTCTGTGACCAAAATATCCAACTTATACCCAACCGATTTAGAAAAAATATAGAACCGGTCGTTGGTCTTAGCCAGTCTGCTGTGGGCAAATAGCGGCACACAGGCATCGCTCTAAGAGCATACGTTGAGATAAGACGTGTCAAATTTGGAGTTATATTACGACCACTTTTACATTGGAAATTGAATTTGTTTTTCAACATTACCAATAAAATGTTTTTACTCATAAGAAATAATATGTAGGTAAGTTTAACTTGTGCTGAGCTCCCACTGAAGCGTCACTTACAAATTATCATTGTGAAAGACCGCTTATGTCAACTCCTTGTTCAATGTATTTTAGAAAATATTCAACGACCTTGTTCGATATATTTGTTGCGCTCGGAATATTAAAGCGTGATTCCCTTTATGTCGATTAAGTTCAAAAGTACATAGTTTCAGTCGAGAGATTTCCATCATCTCTTCATTCTGAGCTGGGGGATTCTTTCTGGTAAATATATGGCTTTTAGAGTATTACATGCAGTCCAGTTTTCTTTGAAGCTTTTGACAGCTGTTTCCGATTTCGAGATATTTATAGTTCATAACTAACTAAATTAAGTCAATTGGCTAATTGATGAAACTTTTGTAATTTAAATTGAACAAAAAAAAATATATGCAAATTTGACCGGAAACTTATAAACAGCAGTGTTTATAGTAAATCATATGCATATTTTTGTATCTGATAAGGTAGTTAAGAACTATTAATTTAATTAGTTTTGAACTTTTTTTATTGGAAAACTAAATTGACTTTAATTGAAGAAGTGAAATTGTCCCTTTTTTGACAAGAAGAAATGTAAAAATTTTGAATTCCGAAAATCGGGCCGATTACGAGAACTTTCTGATGGGAAGTTAAAAAGGCAGATTATCTGTTGTTTATGAAAAGTTCCAATTACCGATTTTCAAATTACACAAATATGCATGCGCATAGAAAATACTATCTATCGGCGTGAGTAAGTTGTCTTGGATATTTTCGGCAAGATTTTTATAAATGATTCTCTTACTATGTACACTAGATCTCTTCTTGAAAAGGCAAAGCAGTTAAGGCAAGAAAAAAAGTGCCAATTTGTTTGGATAAGAAATTCATCTGTGCTCTTATTAGAAGAAAAGAAGGAGAAAAAACTATCAAAGTAATTAGTTTTGAGGACTTTAATAAACTTGAAAATTAATTGATAGGATGAACTTTGCTTCAAATAATGTATCAAATAGTCCTCTAAATAATACAAGTGATAGTTTTTCCCCATCTAGCTCTGATTGTTTTAAATGTTTCTGCATAGATCATCCAAACAAATTGTCTTTTTCTGGTCTTTCTGTAGTGCACCAAAATATCCGTAGTATGCTTAAAAATTTTGATTCGTTTTTAACTCACCTTGCGTCTTTTGATTACTTGCCAGATATCATTTTTCTTTCCGAAATATGGATCTTTGATGATGAAGTCTCAAATTACTCGATACCAAATTTTACATTTAATGCAGCATGCAATAATTCTTATTCTGCTTTTAAAAAGCGTTGACTTTATAAATGCAAGTTGCGAGATTTCTGGTGCTCGATACTGTTTTGTGGGTGTTTATGGATTTAATTACTGTACTGTAAATAACTTTCTCGAAGAATTTTC